>SNQJ01S0041461.1:93353-125336 GCA_010110895.2 Picea sitchensis
AAAACTCACATTTCTTGAGGTTAGCTAGAAGTTGGCGCTTTTTTATAGTCTCTAACACTTGCATGAGATGTGATATGTTCTCCTCCCAGGTAGAGCTATAAACAAATATATCATCCAAACAAACTATAACAAATGAATCTTAATATGGGCGTAATACATCATTCATCAATATCATAAATGTAGCTAGTGCATTACATAAACCAAATGGCATGAGAAACCATTCATACAAACCTTGCCTTGTCTTGAAGGATATCTTACAAGTGTCTTGTTCTTTGACACATACATATTGGTATCTCGATTTTGAGATCCAAATTGGTGAATTATTTGGCATGCTACAACTAGTCTAGCAAATTATTGATCTTGGGCAGAGGGTATCGATTCTTGAGTGTAATATTGTTCAAATATTTGTAGTTGATACACGTTCACCAAGTCCCATCCTTCTTGGGTATGATGATGATAAGCGACCCACAAGGTGAGGTTCTTGGTCTAATTATTCCTTGCTCCAGCAGTTGTTGCAAATGTTGCTTCACTTCATCTACTTCTAGAATGGATTGTCTATATAGCCCAATGTTGGATAATCGGAAGTTAAGAAACAATTTTATCTCATACTCCACTACCCTCTTAGGTGCAATCCCTTTAGGATCCTAGAACACTCTCCTATATTCCTGCAGCAACTCCTTCAATTGTTGTTTCTACTTTTTAGTATATCGCCCTAGGGATGCCTATTCTCTTACTGATTTTTCACCTCGTTGATTCTCTCATAAGAAAAGAAAAACATATTGCTTACTTGAACTAATCAAATTTTTGCCTTGGTTGGAACTTACTAGTGAGATATTCAATTTATCTTTATGTGCATTGAGGATGAAAGGTTCCCCATCCTTGATCAGGAAGTACTAGTTTTCTCTCCTCTTGAAGATTGCATCGCTCATATACATTAAGGGATTTCAACACTAATCCACACAAGTCAAGGGGTACTACATCTAACGCAACTTCATCAATAAAATCTGCATTTATAGCAAATTTGATATTACACTATTTTTTGACCTTGATCTTTACATCCTTGTTTACTCACCCCAACAGATATGGGCTAGGATGATCATGAACCTCCAACCCAAGCTTCCTGATCAAATCAAATATTATGAAATTTTCCTATGAACCGGAATCAAATAGAGCATCTACCTTGGTATTGACCTGGATCTTGATATGGAAGAGTTTTGTCATCTCCTTCTCTTCCTCGTGATGAAGGATACTTGGATTTACCTCCTTCTGCATTGAGGTGTAGGAAATATTCACATCCACATATGAGTTTCTCTCTATCAAATTGATTTAATCTTTCGCTAGAAGATTCTTCTTCTTGGCATCCTTCTCATGGTTCTTAGGGTTAAACTTTGGATGTAGTTTCCAACACTTTTATTCAGTGTGACCATCAATATTGAAATGGTTATATTGGTTACTTGGATCCTTGCAATGATGTGCAATGGTTGTCTTCTTTTTGTCTTTCCCTTTCCACTTCTTCTTCCCCTCCTTGGAAGTGTCTTGGTTTTCTTTCTCTTTGGAACCACTTGGATATCCCTTTTTGTGGCCTATATTTTCCAGATATTTCTCTTGCACACAAGTCTCATCAATTGTCTTAGGCTTGAAGAGAATCATTTGATTTCATAAAATAACTGTGTAGACCCCCTAAATACTTCAGGAGTACATGTGGGTTCTTGGGTGATCAGTGCGGATCTCCACACATGGAAGGGACTTTACTTTGTTCACCAAGTTGATTTGTAGAGTGGTGAAGATGGTGAACTTATGTGTTTATGAGTTTTATTTTCTCATGCATTTTATTAATGATTTGTGAGAAAAGGGTATTGCATTCTTTTATGCTTTTATGAGATGCTCATGCATTTAATTATTATTTATGAGCTTTTGGAAAAACTCATGCACTTAATTCTTTTTGTAAAATGATTAATACTTGTGAGGAAATTAGACTCGCGTATTTTTCATTAAAATTGTAATTATGGAAATTGGTTTTTATGTGAGAAACCATCTCACACAAATTTTCCATTATTATCAATTATAGGTTGAGCGAATCAAGGGCATGGTTGAAGAGTCTTTGGGTGGTTTTGAGACTTTTCCCATTATGTGATTGAGGATAGTTTGGGATCCTACATTTATGGATCTTGTTTTTCCTCTTTTGTAATTAGATCCTATTATTGTGGATCTAGCAATTAATGATATTTTTAAGAGAGAGTGAGGAAAAACTATATAATGCCTTATGTGAGCCCTGTGTAAATGGGGGAGTGTAATGAGGAATGAATGAGTGGAGTTAGAGAGCCATAGTGCTACTACGCCTAAGCATTGAGAGACTTATTCATGTAAGGAATTATCCTTCTTAATGTATGGAGAGATATTAGTGTGAATAGTCTTCTTGAATCCTCATTGAAAGAGAAGGCATCTCTTATATAATCACTTATGAGAAGGTCCCAACATCTTTTGAAGAAGGAATGAAAGCGATCCGCGTTCCAATTGAAGTGGATATGGAGACATAGTGCAGGAGGGGTGAACTTCGTTATCAAAATCGGTTGTCTCTCTCTTGTCTTTACATGTGCTTGATTCCATTTGAGTTCATGTATGTTATGTGTTATTGTTTAAAAGCATGGTTAATCATGGACTCATATGCTATTTAATCCTTATGCAATTAATTTGTAAGAAAATGATTCTCGATTGAAAACTTGTGTAGAGTAAGTACTCGCTCATTTTTAGATCTTGTGGTATCAGAGCTAGGATGATTATTTTGTAGGATGGGAAAGGGAAAGAAGAAGGAAGAAAAACTTCAAGAGTTAGAAGAGATAAATCATAACATTCAAGCTGAAAACATATATTTGAGGAGACTTTTGCAAGTTGCATAAGAAGAGAAGTAAGAGCTTCAAGAGAGATCTCAGCTTCATGGATAAGTCATCAACGGAATTATTGAAGAATTGCAGCTCGAATTGAAAACCAAGGATAATCTCTTGGATAAGTTGCAATATGGTGAACGAATGGAAGACAAAGAGCCTTCTATCATGGATGCACAAAATCAAACCGAGGTATATGATGTTTCTTCATGTTCAATTTTGTCTTAGTATGAAACTAACATGGGCATGAAACTCCTCACGAAGGTGGGATACAGAGGAAGTGGACTTGGCATTCATGGTCAAGGAATCACTCAGCCATTAGAGGTGGTACAAAGACCACAATTTGCAGGTTTGGGATACATTCAAGAGGAGATTGGAGAGTGCTCAAAGTCCATTGAAGCAAGAGCCACTTAAAAAACTATTTTTACATAATCGGGTTCCAAGAGAGGAGACAAATCATCTAGTCCTAGTCCTTGTCAGATCTACAACAAGGATAATCCTGGAAGGTATAAGGGTCATGTTCATTCAAATTATTTCTTTGATTTTAAGAAGCATGATTTCTGCAAAATTCACTCTTGCACTCAACCTTCTAACCGTGATGTAGCCAAAAATCACAAGAAGAAAACTTGGGTAAAGAAGGTGAGCATGCCCACTGGAAGTGGGATAAAGAAAAGGGAAACTCTTTCACATCCTCATGACAAGGATATTCTATTAAAGGAGAAGTGAAGGAACTATTGCACTCATTCGATATGAGTGGCCATTGGATTGGAAAATGTTGGAAAGTTCATGCTCAGCTTTGTCCAAAATGTGCAAGAGAGTTGTACAAGCTCCTACAAAGAAGAAGGAAGTAGATGAAGGAGTTAGTCTAGTGACAATAATCCCAGAAGCAGTTCTTCAAAAATATAAACTATCCAAGGAGCATCTGTTTGACTGGCTTAGTAAACAATGGTTATCATTTATGCAGAATTGAAGTAATTTGCTACTTAACATGTTTTGCACTGGAATGAATGCAGCTGCAATTTGGACGATGCCATGGCTCTTCGACGGTGATATAATCTATAAATATATGCAGGCGCTTCAATTTTATAACACAACAATGAAGGATTGTCATGGAATATAAAGGACTCTTATAATGCACAACGCCAAGCAATAGAGAAACATTATTGTTTTTATCTTGGTGGTGGCACGTTTTGATGTCATTGTTTTGGATTCAAATCGTGCAAATTCAATATCTTTGGTGATTCACGATTTTAGGATGAAGACTTGTGATCTTATTCAATGCTCCTGAAAGACTTGCATTTTCATCATTTACTAAGACGAAATTCTCGAGTTCGTACTGAAGGTTATTGCTAAGAGAAGATATGCATCCAAATCCCTTTTCTAGAGAAGATGCATGTTGCATTGGTTAATGATCTTACTTGTGAACTCATCTTTATCATTGCATTTGTTGAGTAGTTCTAATCCGCTTCGTCTGAGTCACTTGAAAAGTTCCTCTTTATTTATTCATCCTTCACAGCATTCTGTTCTGGAAGAACGTCATGCACCAAACCCAGAGAGTTATTTCAATTCAAACCTAAACCATGTTGGTCATCCTTAATGATTGTTTTCCATGCGAGAGCCAGATCCTAGCTAGGTCACCTTGTTCGCCACCAACAGTTTATAGGACTGGATCGCAACTCCAGCCTACACCCTCTGGTTCAAATCCTCTTGTAATATCTAAAGAGTGGCATGCATACCACTATTCACATGCAAGATTATATGTACCCGTTTCATCAACTCTCCATGCATCTTCATCTACTCCAGGAATCCAATACAATCCTTTATATGACAGTATTGAGCCTGGTTTTGGATCTAATTTATTTGTCTCTGGTGGAAGGGAACATGGTTGTGTTACAGGAACTATAACAGAGTCAGATACTGATCCTTGATTGTAGAATCTTGGTCCGGGCAGGATCCAAACTATTTTTCTCTGTCAAATTGATCGTAAGTATGAAGTTGATGGGAATGAAATAGATACAGATGTTGAAGTAGGTATAGTTGATAATGAAATTCCCCACCTTGAAGGAGCAAAGGATTGGATCCCTTTCTCATCACAATAGTGGTTGAAATTTGCACGTTATATAATGGCACTTGCACAAACCCAGCTAATTGCTTTCATTATATACATCGCTCTCGCCAGCAATCATAGCAGAAGAGCGTGGATGATAAAAGTGTTGATGGTGATCATGTCGAAGGCACACCAATCAAAGCTCTGATGCTTAGATCATGTTTCTCGCTACTTTGGATCGAAGGCAAAGATCCCTTGCGATTGTTCTGGACAGAGTATTTCAAATTAGTAGCAAAGAAATGGAGAATCGTCAAGGTCGAAACTCAAGAGCTTTGCTCAAAAGGCACAGGGATGTTACACTTGCGTCCAAAATGATACATGATCATATGGTTCCATCCATGTTTAATAGGATCTCTGGAAAGAAGTTATTCTCCACGATCTTCTTGGAATGGATTCCATAATGGTCGGGACGTGATCCCCGACCTGGAGTTTTGATTCGGCGGTGCGATAACCATGCACCAGTGGTTTAATAATGGTGCATGTCCACTTTGCCTCCATCTATATTGAAGATATTACATGGATTACATCAGTTAACTAACGTTAATAAGCTCAACATCCCTCATAATGTTTTTCTAGATATGCTCAAAGAAATTGTGAGGATTTTGCTTGAAATAATTAAGAAATTTTCTATCAAAAATTGCACAGGCGTAGGTTGCATGGTTGGTGTCGTTAAAAAATTGGCAGTCCAAAGTGTGGTGATAAGTCTACTGCAGGATCTCCATCGAAGATCATGAACATTTTTTGTTCAATCTCTACAGTGGTATATCTAAACAATGTCTCCCTTGATTAGTTGATCTCGTGAGACAAGAGGAAGGGATTCAGATCCCTGACCGCCAGGCCATCATTGGAGGTGGACTGTGCATTTTTGAATTGGCAGTCTCGAACGTGGTTCTCCTGTCAAAATTTAAGAGAGCAGCCATAACACGAAAATTACACACAAACTAATATTGTATTACTATATCAAATCCCAAGATACAATAGGTATATGTAGCTGGAGTTAGATCCAACCAATTCCAAACATAGGTATGGAGGTTGAGATAATATCTCAACAGCTCCTACAAAATCTCAAACCAACTCCAAACCAATCCCTAAATTAATCATTAATTCTAACACCCTCCCTTAATGATTACATTACAAATAAACCACATATTACAATTCTCAAATCACAACATAGATCTCTGTCTGATCTGGTCTTCATCAGCTCCTACACCCACTCTGATGCCTCTGGACTGCGCTCTTTCTCTTCCTCTTCTTCGAGCTTTCCATTCAACTCATTTAAAGCATAAATGCTTCAGACCATCATTCATGAACTTGTACAATGGACAATTTGAAAACTCGGCTCATCGGGGCTTCCGTGATAAAAGATGTCAATTATTGATGCATTCTATGAACATGCCTCCATCTGTCAGATTTTTGCTTTCAGCTATCCTTCAGTGTCTAGAAGAGAAGTTTGGATACGCAATGTCCTCAACATTCAATTATACAAGGTGACTTCCAATAAGAACAGTTGTTCTTGAAACCGGGGCTGCCAGCTTATATCAAGATACAAGATTTCCTACTTTCTTTTACATAAACACATAAATATATAAAAAACTTTAAACACACCACACATAACTAAATATATATATATCAGTATAAAAACATGCCATCTAAGGCGGCTTCCAATTAATAATAATCTTTTGTTTTTGGTTCACCNACATAAACACATAAATATATAAAAAACTTTAAACACACCACACATAACTAAATATATATATATCAGTATAAAAACATGCCATCTAAGGCGGCTTCCAATTAATAATAATCTTTTGTTTTTGGTTCACCATGAGTAAACCTTCAGCAACTTATCAGAATCTGCATTCAAACTTTGGCGGTTTCCTTTCTTTTCTTTGCACAGCATGTATTTGAACCTCCAATCGCAGATTTCTTCCTTTCACAAGGCAGCAGCTTTCAAGGAAATTGTGGCTGCTCTTTTTAATTGATAGTGAAACAACATAACCTGACGGAGATAGGGAGAGCCTCTTGCTCAACGATCTCCTGGTAAATGGACAGATCCACACGATTCTCAAGATGGAATACTCTACCCTCTCCTTTTGCCAAAGATTTGTTCAACAATAGCACAATTGTTCTACACTCTCGTAACACACATAAAAAATGAATCTACGCTCACACTATAACCTACAATCTACAGCAGCAGATTCATCTCACATTGCTCTCATATTCCAGCCCCTCTGGTGAGAGAGTCAGGGTTGTTCTAGCTCTGATACCATGTCATAATTTAAGAGAGCAGCCATAACACGAAAATTACACACAAACTAATATTGTATTACTATATCAAATCCCAAGATACAATAGGTATATGTAGCTGGAGTTAGATCCAACCAATTCCAAACATAGGTATGGAGGTTGAGAT
Organism: Picea sitchensis; assembly: GCA_010110895.2. Lineage (NCBI taxonomy): Eukaryota > Viridiplantae > Streptophyta > Pinopsida > Pinales > Pinaceae > Picea > Picea sitchensis. The sequence goes on from SNQJ01S0041461.1 coordinate 100,756, forward strand.
AATATCTCAATAGCTCCTACAAAATCTCAACCAACTCCAAACCAATCCCTAAATTAATCATTAATTCTAACATCTCCTACTTGATCTTATGTGTGATGTGGGATGTTTTTGGAGTTTACAGACAATCGGTGCTTATCATGTGCATCGGTAAGATCTTTGAATATCTCTAACTCTGGCAGAACAACTATCTCCAGATCAGGTATGTCTCTGTGCCGGAACTCTGTGCATTTAAGAGCGCACATACCTGGAGATTTGATGGAGATGGTGCTCACTTATCCTTCTCCCTTATGTATATCTATCATCTATGAAATTATACTGCTACAGGAAAATACATGTGGTAGGTGGTTATATCATGTGATCGTGGGGTTATTAATTTGGTGGATGTTGACACCACCCAGAAACCATTCGTGATCATCTCTTCCATTAATCGGGATAACCATCCTTTTGTTTCCATGATGCTAATAGTGAAATCATCACCGATGTATAAATCGCAAAGGATTTGCACATGGGTGACATGCTAGATACATCAACCTCTGGTAGTGCACGTATTCTGCTCTGAGGAATTTTTAAACGAGGATGTAGACATCGTCTGGTTTTATCACACCCACGACCATAGTCAATGAGGCCTTGATGGTGATAATGACATTGACCTGGAGGGCCAAATGGTTTTTCACTAGACGATAAATATTATCGCACTATGGCGAAGGCCTCGAATCTGTCTTCATTGTCACTCTCCTCAAAATTTGAAACTGCTTAAACCAGGGTGAAATTCCAATTATAGAGTTCCTAATCTCTCATTTGGAGTAGGCCAAGGAGTTAGTGGATTGTTGCGATAGTGGTGTTGCTTGTGCTGGTTACAATTCAGGTATCAAAATGGTAAGAAGGAAATGCACCGTATTATGAGTATTTTATTTTAGTTATAAAACTATTGAAGCCCTTATATTTGAATGATGTGCTTCTATTTCTCCTTACTAATGTGGGTTTACATCATAGTTATTATGTAACTATCAAAACCAGTGGTATTGATGCCATATGTGTTGGCAAGCAAAGGGAGTCTGGGAAGCTAGCATGTGCACTATTAATATTGGGTATTTTGAAACCATAGAGTAAAAGGGGGTTTAAAAACCATATATTTTCCCTTTGTGCACATGTTTGGCACATCAAAATTGATGTAATTTCCATATAAAGGGCATGAAATTGGCTTGAAAACATCATGTAAAATGATTATGAAGTATTGTAATGGATTTTTAGCCACTCTTGAGTGAGGAGAGTGAGAGGTGTTATTTTTGCGCCTTAAGCCTTAAGTGGCTTCATTTTGTAATCATTATGTAAATCGTTGAATGGGGCGATTTTCCCAAGCCATTTTCGTGATTCTTTGTAAACTTGACCAAAGAGTGTATTTATAAACTCTTGGCAAGTAAGGTACGCCAAAGATTGTGATACATGTATCATCTGCTACAGGTTGCAAGTTATGCAGATGTGGGCTTCGACATTTCATCTCTGAAGAACAGAGGTGGAGACCAGGGATGTGCCATTTTCCAAACATTTTCTTTGCAGAAGTTGCAAGTGTTGACTTGCATTCTGATTTTGAAGTACGTGGGTGAAGGAGTCTTGAAGGAATGTTCCTTTTGAAGACATTTTCATACAGATACAGTTGATACTTTTGGAGGCCAATAGTTTCTTTTGTGGGGAGGCGTGATCTGGGCAGATCTCCACACATGGAAGGGACTTTACTTTGTTCACCAAGTTGATTTGCAGAGTGGTGAAGATGGTGAACTTATGTGTTTATGAGTTTTATTTTCTCATGCATTTTATTAATGCTTTGTGAGAAAAGGGTCTCATGCATTATTTTATGCTTTTATGAGATGCTCATGCATTTAATTATGCTTTATGATATTTTGTAAAAACTCATGCACTTAATTCTTTTTGTAAAATGATTAATACTTGTGAGGAAATTAGACTCGCGTATTTTTCATTAAAAATGTAATTATGGAAATTGGTTTTTATGTGAGAAACCACCTCACACCAATTTGTCATTATTCTCAATTATAAGTTGAGAGAATCAAGGGCATGTTTGAAGATTCTTTGGGTGGTTTTGAGACTTTTCCCATTATGTGCTTGAGGATAGTTTGGGATCCTACATTTATGGATCTTGTTTTTCCTCTTTTGTAATTAGATCTTATTATTGTGGATCTAGGAATTAATGTTCTTTTTAAGAGAGAGTGAGTCAAAACTATATAATGCCTTATGTGAGCCCTATGTAAAGGGGGGAGAGTAATGAGGAATGAATGAGTGGAGTTAGAGAGCCATAGTGCTACTACTCCTAATCATTGAGAGACTTATTCATGTAAGCAATTATCCTTCTTGATGTACGAAGAGATATGAGTGTGAGTAGTATTCTTAAATACTCATTGAAGGAGAATGCATCTCTTATGTAATCACTTATGAGAAGGTCCCAACGTTTTTTAAAGAATGAATGAAAGTGATCTGTATTCCAATTGAAGCGGATCTAGAGACGTATCCCAGGAGGGGTGAACTCCATTATCAACATCTGTTGTCTCTCTCTCTTGTCTTTACATGTGCTTGCTTCCATTTGAGTTCATGTATGTTATGTGTTATTTTTTAAAAGCATGGTTAATTATGGACTCATATGCCCTTTAATCCTTATGCAATTAATTCGTCAGAAAACGATTCTTGATTGAAAACTTGTGTAGAGTATACTCGCTCGTTTTCAGATCTTGTGATATCATAGCTAGGATGAATGTTTTGTGGGATGGGAAAGGGAGCGAAGAAAGCAGAAAAACTTCAAGAGTTAGAAGAGATAAATCACAACATCCAAGCTGAAAATGCAGAGTTGAGTAGACTTTTGCAAGTTGTAGAAGAAGAGAAGCAAGAGCTTCAAGAGAGATCTCAGCTTCATGGAGAAGTCCTCAATGGAATTATTGAAGAATTGTAGCTCGAATTGCAAAATGAGGATAATCTCTTGGCTAAGTTGCAATATGGTGAATGAATGGAAGACAAAGAGCCTTCTATTGTGGATGCACAAACTCAAACCGAGGTATATGATGTTTCTTTATGTTCAATTTTGTCTCAGTATGAAACTAACGTGGGAATGAATCTCCTCACGAAGATGGGATACAAAGGAGGTGGACTTGGCATTCATGGCCAAGGAATCACTCGGCCATTAGAGGTGGTAAAAAGACCACAATTTGCAGGTTTGGGATACATTCAAGAGGAGATTGGAGACTGCTCAAAGTCCGTTGAAGCAAGAGCCACTTCAAAAACCATTTCTACATCATCGGGTTCCAAGAGAGGAGACAAATCATCTAGTCCTAGTCCTCGTTAGATCTACAACAAGGATAATCCTGGAAGGTATAAGGGTCATGCTCATTCAAATTCTTTATTTGATTTTAAGAAGCATGATTCCTGCAAAACGAACTCTTGCACTTGACCTTCTAACCATGATGTAGCCAAAAATCACAAGAAGAAAACTTGGGTAAAGAAGACGAGCACGTCCACTAGAAGTGGGATAAAGAAAAGGGAACCTCTTTCACGTCCTCGTGAAAAGGATATTTTGTTAAAGGAGAATCAAAGGAACTATTGCACTCATTGCGAGATGAGTGGCCATTGGATTAGAAAATGTTGGAAAGTTCATCCTCAGCTTTGTCACATTGGTGGGAATAGGCTATTGGGTGATGGTTGCAATCTTCTCAATATCTACCCTCAACTCTCCTCCTCCAATCATGTGCCCATGGTATATCAAGTCTTTCCAAACTCATACTTATGCAAGTTGGAAATCAGCTTAGTCTTATTCAAGGTCTCTAATACCTATGTCACATATGAGAAGTGTTATTTCCAAGTATTGATAAATATTAATATGTCATCAAGATATACTATTACAAAATAATCAATGAAGGGATGTAGCACATCATTCATGATTCTCATGAATGTTTTCGGTGCATTGCATAATCCAAAAGGAATTACTAACCACTTATACAAACCTTGTCTTGTTTTGAGCATTGTCTTCCACGCGTCTTCTTCTTTGATCCTCACTTGGTGGTTACCTGATTTGAGGTCCAACTTAGTGAAGAATTTGGCTTGTTGTTGTTGATCCAACAATTCATCAATCCTTGGCAAAGGATATTTATTCTTGATGGTGATCTTGTTCAAGGCATGGTAGTCAATGTGCATTCTCCACCTTCCATATTTTTTGGGAACCATGATGATGGATGAACCACGTGGTGATGTGTTGGGTCTGATGACTCCTTGCTCCAACAACTATTGTAGTTGCTTCTTTACTTCATATGTTTCGATGACATACTTCCTATACAGCCCAATGTTGGGCAGTGGTGACTCTGGAAACAACTGAATCTCATTATCAACCTCTCTCTTGGGTGGCAATCCCTGAGGCTCTTGAAACACTTCCATGTAAGATTCAATTAGTTGTTGTATTTGTTGGCATTGCTCGCCACTACATCCTTCCAAGGATTCCTTCATCTCCAACTTGTTGCCTTCTCCTTATTTCTTTCCTTCTCTCAGGAATAGCAAGACAAACTTCTTTCTACTACCCATGATTCTTCTTGTCTAATGAGAATTGATCACAGAGAGATTAGCTTTGTCTTGGTGTATATTTATGGCATAAGTTTTCCCATCCTTGACTAGCCTATACTGGTTCACTCTCCTTCTGAAAAAACATCCCTCACATACAAATATGGACTTCCCAAGATGACTCCACAGATGTCTAGAGGGGCCACATCTGCAACTACTTCATCAACAAAGTTTTGATTGATGGAAAACTTAAATTTATACTGCTTGCTCACTTTCAATTCCACATCTTGTGTTACCCATCCCAGGGGGTATGGATGTAGATGATATTGAGTCTCCGGCCCAAGCTTCTCAACAATTTGTACAGATATCAAGTTGGATTGTGAACCTGGATCGAACAAGCAATCCACCTTGCTTTGCTTCAAATGGATTTTAATGCAAAAAACATAGTTACCAACTTAACAAGAACTCTACAAAGTTCTAGTTTTTTGGGGGGTTAAATGTCTTACCCTGTTTTTAAAAATGGTTCTACCGATAGCACCCCCACTCCCTTTTTAAGTGGTTTTTTGATGTTTTAACTTTTTTGATCCATAATGTTTACACTTTTTTTTTAAATGCTTGTTTTTTTATCTATTTTCAAAACAAAAAAAATTCTTCAATAGTGTTTTTAGTCATTCTTCCATGCTTCTTTCAATCTTAAAATCTTTTTTTACCATTTACTTCTTTGAAAATATGATTTTTCCTCTCCTTAATTAATTTATGGTTCCATATTTTTTTTAAATATAGTGGAAAATATCATTTTTAACACATTTTTTACCTTTACTTCAATACATAGAAAATCATTGTAGTTAAATAAAGCTATTTTTAAATATTTAGCAAAAAGATATAATTTATATTTTTTTTGATAAATTAAAAACCAAAAAAACTATAAGTTTAGCAAAGATGATAATTTTATATTTTTTTGATAAATTAAAACCAAAAACCAAGACAAAAAAAAGAATTGAAAATGAAAAAAAAAAAAAAAAAACAAATTTATATAATTAAAATTTTAAAACTAAATAGGGAAGAAAACCCAAAAAGTTAAAAATATATATAAACCAAGCTAAAATGAGAAAAAAAAAAAAAAAAGGTAACCGAACAAATTTATGGTGCAAAAACTTTTAAAAAGTTAAAAAAAACCAACATATATATATATATAGGTAAACTATAAAATTATTAAAAACCTTAAAAATATATTAAAATAAAATAAAATTATTAAAAAAGTTGAAACACTATCAATTTTAATAAAAAAAATCTAAAAAAAGAAGGAGGAGGTCATGAGTGATGTGATCTAGGGTTTGAGCTTGGTTGCAAGTCTTAGGGTTCAGCAGTGAGCAGAATGGTAGTCAGAGGAGTAGACAAAACAAGGGAGGAGAATAAAGAAACCCGAGGCAAGATGCTCGAGCCCTCAAACCCAACTGTGGGGGGGAGGGAGAAACCCATGCAAACCAAAGACGACATTGATCCCAAAAGTGATTATAGAAGACCTGCAAATGCAAGAATATATAGACCAAATCAAGACGCATGCCCTGATATGAAAATTTATGGGGTTATGGCCCACCGAAAAAATCTTGCACAGCTGGATCAAACATCATTGCAAACCAAACAGAGAGGTGGATCTACACCTAAGATCAAAAGGATTTTTTACAACAGTATTCATAAATCTAGAAGACAAAGACAAGGTGTTTGAAGGAGGTCCTTATTTTCATGCCTTAGTTGGACTATATATGAGACCCTGGAAGGAGAACTTCTCCCAAGAGAAGGAGAACTTTAAATGTGTTCCAGTCTGGCTCAAGCTCTACTCCTTACCACTGGACTATTGGCTCCATTCCACCCTTGAAGCAATAGGAAATAAACTGGGAAAATTTGTCAAGTCATTGGATGCGACTTTAAAAGGGAAGTACACCTCTTTCGCAAGAATTTTTATAGAGATGGATGTTTTGGGTGCACTACCAGAAGAAATATGTCTGGAATTTAGGGATGAGAAATGGATCCAAAGCATAGATTATGAACAGATTCCTTTTAGATGCAAAATATGTCATGAACACGGTCACCTACTTAGAAAATTCATGTTAACTAGAAAGACAGAACAAGAAAAAACAAAAAAAAAACCAGGATGAGGAAGGCTTTTTTTGGCCAAAATATAAAGGAAAAGGAAACCAAAGACAAAAAAAAAACCCTACAAATAGTCACCCGAAAACAAAAAATAGCTTCGAAGGTCTGGGGAATCAAACCCAGTTCATAGAAATGGGGAAGGACAGGCAAGGGGAAAGAGAGAAAGAGGATAAGGAGACCAATAAAACAATGGAAGAGAGCAAAACCTTTAGGAAACCGTAGGCAACGATAGAATTTCCACTCGCGGAGGTAGCCGAGACCCAAATACCCCAATGCATGAGGGGGGTGGAGACTCTAAAATGACACTGAGTGAGGTTGGAACTGAGGATCCCGATCTCAAACACATTGTCGAAAGGGAAGGGATAGATCTCCAAAATATATTACAGAAGTGGAAAAAACAAGGGATGGATAACATACCATCAAAACAACTAGATCCCATTAAGTACATCTTCCTAATGAGGGAGGAAGAAAAAGAAAGAGGAATAAAATGAATTCATGGAGAAATAGGGACCCTGGGTATCAAGGCAGGAGACAGTCAACAACAACAATCTCCAAAGCAAGCAAAGAGGAAGAAGAGGAGGAAATCCAACAGCATGGCCTTGCAGGAACTAGGAGCACTTCTGATTAATTCGGGTAAGCTCAAAAAGTTATTCCCTACCCACCACCCCCGCACAATGTTTAAAATGAAGGTTATCACTTGGAATATAAGAGGCCTGAACAGCCCCAGGAAACAGAGAATTCTAAAAAATAAACTCAAAGTGGAAAAACCAGACATTTGTTTTATTCAAGAAACCAAATGTACCTCAGAAAAGATGGTACAAATAACTAAGGAAAATTGGAATATCTATAATGTTTTGAATATAGATAGTCAAAATGTTGTTGGAGGCATACTCGCCCTTTGGAACCCACAAAAGGTAGAATTTCTCTCAGCAAAAGATACTAAGCATTATCTATCTGTAATCATACAAGTGATAGGGAGTCCAGAGAGGGTTATGTGCACTAAGGTTTATGGTCCTCAACTACTAGAAGATAAAAAATAAAAAAATGATTTTAGCCCTAGAAAACTTAAGGGATCCAAATCGGGACCCTCACTAGATTTTAGTAGGTGATTTCAATATAATCACCACTTTGAATGAAAATAAAGGAGGTATAAGAAGACTGGACAGAGATGCAGAGGCTTTCTCAGCCTTCATAAAAAAAACCAGGCTAGTTGATATCAAAACTAGTAATGGTCAGTTCACCTAGAACAACAAAATAATCCTTCATCGACAAATAGCTTCGATATTAGATAGGTTCTAGATCTCAGAATCAATAGTCATGCAAGGTATAATAATGGAAGGTAGAATTCTTCCTTGGGGGGGCTCGGACTATTGGCATGTTCTCTTGGAGGCAAACTTCTAGTTAACTCCAAAAAATAGACCGTTCCAGTTCAAAATTTTATGGATCAAGCACCCAACTTTCAAGGAGAACATCAAGATCTGGTGGAAAGAGAGCATCCAAGAATAGGGAACAAAAATGTTTAAACTTCAAAGAAGGATAAAATACATAAAAGAAAAACTCAAGCAGTGGAATAAAGAAGTCTTTGGGAATATTGACCAGGCTAAAAAAGATCTAGAAGATAAAATTGGTCGGCTCCAAGAACAATGTATCCAAGAAGGCTATAACGAGGAGAGTAAAAAAGAGGAGAACCATTTGAGTCGGGAGTGGGAGACTAGATGTAAACAAGAGGATATCATGTGGAGACAGAAGTCCAGAATGCGGTGGTTAAAGGAAGGAGAAAAAAATACAAAGTTCTTCCACAGTTCGAATTTAGCGAGAATAACTCATAATAAAATCTTGAAGATCCGTGACTAGGAAGGGATAGAGAAAGAATCCCACCTGGACATTGAAAATACTCTTGTCAATCATTTTCAGAATATAGCAAGAGAACCCAACTTGGACAGATCTGAAGCAATCCATAGGATCTTAAGGCATAAACCCAGAGTGGTTACTGCGGATCATAACTTGAATCTAAATAAACCTATATCTCATGAAGAAGTTGACCAAGTGATCCAGGAGACGCCAAATGGAAAGGCCCCGGGCCCTGATGGTTTTACTGTAGACTTCTTAAAATCTTGATGGGATGTGGTTAAATATGATATTTATGGCATAGTGGAAGACTCAACATGCTCGGCATCAATCCTGAAAGCCTTGAACTCCACTTTGATCACCTTGATACCCAAAGAAAATGAGGCAAGGACTCCAGACAGGCTCAGACCGATCACCCTTTGCAATGTGGTGTACAAGATTATATCGAAAGTTATCACTAATAGACTGAAGCCCCTACTCCCCATTCTGATTTCAAAGGAACAATCAGGCTTTGTAGAGGGAAGGAAAATAATGGATAACATCATTCTAGCCCATGAAATAATTCATACTCTGAAAAGTAGGAGAAAATTCGGTATGATAATTCAACTCGACTTTTCCAAAGCATATGACAAACTAAGATGGAACTATATGGAAAAATAATTGGAAGCCTTTGTCTTTGACAAGCACTAGATCAAGTGGGTAATGACCCTGGTGTCTACAATTAGTTTCTCACTATTGGTCAACGGAGCCCCAACAAAACCGTTTTACCCTTCCTGGGGCCTCAGACAAGGAGATATGTTGTCACCCTTCATTTTTATCATTATGATGGAAGGGTTAAGTAGAACCATAAAAGCTGCGACGGAAGAAGGAACTATAAAAGGACTCGGATTGTATGAAGAGTGCCCTACAACAACTCATCAATAGTTTGTGGATGACACAATATTTCATGGAATTCCCACTGGCAAGGAAGCTAGAGCCTACAAGAAGATCGTATTTGATTTCGAAGAAGCCTCAGGGATAGAATAAATCACTCAAAATCTATGATTTACCTCTTCAACACCAATATTGGTGTCCAAAGGAATCTCTCCAACATCATGGGGTTTGAGAGGAAAACCCTGCCCAATAGATATCTGGGTGTGCCCCTAACGAACAAGGAAAGTAAATAAACTACCTGGGAAGGGATTCTCACCAAGCTGCAAGAGAGAGTAAAACGATGGACCTACGGAACCCTTAATTTAGTTGGACGTCCAATTCTAACAAAGGCAATCTTACAAGCGATCCTAGCATATTTAATGTCGGTCTTCCCATCCCCAAAATGTATTTTATAGGAAATCAAAACAATCCAAAGAAATTTCTTATGGAGAGGTGCAGAGGATAAAAAGAAATGGGCCCTAGTGGCCTACGAGAAAATGTGTTGGCCAAAGAGCACAGGGGGTCTTGGTCTACAAGACCCACAAGTAACAAATGAAGCCTACGGAGCAAAAATGTGGTGGAGATTGGTTAAATACAGCTCAAAATCGTGGGATAGCCTATGGAAAAAAAAATATGTTCCAGGTATCAATCCTCATGAGCTAATCAGGTTCACAGGCACATGAGAAGGATCATCCATCTGGACCTTAGCGTGGAGGAATAAAAATTGGATCCAGGATCATAGTTTCTGGGAAATAAGGAATGGACAAACAATGAGATTTTGGGAATATGCATGGAAACAAGAACCCAAGATGGAAAACCAAGACAGGGACATGATAAAACAAGAGATGTTGGGGCACGGTAAAGTAAGATTTTTTCAGTACTGGAAACAAAGGGAGGGGATACCAAAATGGAGAATATGGGACAGTTTCCAAAATCAAGACAACACTCAGGATGCGTAACTGGTCAAAGAGATAGAGGAGGAGGTGGGTAAAAGGAAGATCTAGTTCTCGGTTAAAGATAGCTCAACATCGTGGGCTAGCCTGTGGAAAGAAAAATATGCTCTAAGTATCAATCCTCATGAGATAATCAGGTTCACATGCACATGAGAAGGATCAGCCATCTAGACCTTAGTGTGGAGGAATAAAAAGTGGATCCAAGATCACAATTTCCGGGAAATAAGGAATGGACAAACAACAAGATTTTGGGAAGATGCATGGAAACAAGAACCCAATATGGAAAACCAAGACAAGGAAAGGATAAAACAAGATATGTTGGGGCAAGGTAAAGTAAGAGTTTGTCAGTACTAGAAACAAAGGGAGGAGATACCAAAATGGTGAATATGGGATAATTTCCAAAATCAAGACAGCACTCAGGACTCGTAACTGGTCAAGGAGATAGAGGAGGAGGTGGGTAAAAGGAACATGGGGGAGGACAGAGGGTGGAGAATTCTCTTTGAAAGAATCCAGACAATATATAACAGGCCAAGCCTAGTGAGACATGGAACCTCATTGGGAATCACTTTGGATTTACCCTCAATGGAAAAAGATAAAAAAATTTAAATGGTTGGTTCTACATAAGAAAATATTGACCTGGGAAAAGCCTGTAAAAAGAGGCTTCCACGGACCCTCAAGATGTCATCTCTGTGAAGGCCAAGAGGAAACAACAGACCACCTTCTGGATGAATGCACCTATGCAACTGAGATCTGGTACTGGGTAGCAATGGGATTTCACCAAACTGATAGGGTAAAGGGAGATATTATAGTTACCTTAAAGAATTGGAAGGCACTCTATAGTGAAAATGAAGTGGTTAACCTATTTTGGGGGTTAACTCCCGAAATGGTCATCTGGGCAATCTGGAAAGAAAGAAACAGAAGACTCTTTAGGAACAAAAGTTCCCGACCTCTAAGATCGTGGACACTATCAAAACACAATTAAGGGAGACATTGCAGAGTAGGAAATTTATGTGCCAAAAAAAGACGATGTCTCCCCACGACCTTTGAATCCTTCTCTAGTTACAATTGAAAGAATGGAGCCTTAACTTACCTTCCTTTCATGCCCCACGTATTCTTAATGATGTCAAGACCTGGTCCAAACCTCAAATAAGATTCTTGAAATTGAATTTCAATGGCGCATCCAAAGCCAACCCTGGAAAGGCCGGAGTGGGGGGAATGTTCAGAGATAGTGGGGGGAATATTATTCGCCTGTATGCAGCTAGCATTGGAAGCACCATAAACAATGCAGCTAAGTTCGGAGCTTTGGAACAGGGTCTAGATATTATGATTAGAGAAGGCCTAACAAGTGTCATAGTCGAGGGAGACTCGGCTCTGGTGATCAACACAGCAAAAAAACTCTAGTGTGGAACCAGAATTGGCAAGCTGATAAGACACTGGTGTCTAGCACAAACTCTACAATGAATTCTGAAGCACTTAAAAACCATTTTCATGATATAATTCATATGGATACGAAGATCGAAAAATGTACTGGCGGACAGATTAGAAAACAAGGGAGTGACTCTGGGGGACAGTTTGTTGGACAAGGAATGGATCATAATGTCGAGGGTACAACTCATATCAGATTGTGAACACTTGGAGAATCTATATCATAGTGGCAGCTTCAGGACTAACAGTCACATCGGGGCTTACACAAGGCAGTCAAACCCGGCGTGGGACCCAAGCGAAGTATGACTATCCTAACACTTGGCCCTCAAATCTCATGATGAGAGTAAACAGGATCGAGAAGGGAAGGAAGGTGGATGTACAAAACAATAGCATGGATATAGAGGCCAGATCAAGAGATATCTCAAGCAGTATTAATGGTAATCATGAGAAGAGAAGGACAAGAGCGATGGAGGATAACACTATGTGGATCTCGGCCCCTAGGACAAGGTATGAATCCAGAAAGGCAGATTACAGATATGGCAGGAAATGTTACGATCATTTGAGAGATAAGGAGAGCATAATGGAAAGAAATGCATCATCGATGCATCAGTGTAATCGTATTCTCCACCTCATGGAGCGATTAGTAGGAGGGACGGGTACCCCAGGGAGAAATAGTTATAACCGTAGTAACCGCAGGCAAGCCCAAAACTTGCTTCGTTTATCCCCCCACAATAGTAATAGTTCCAAGATCAGCTTGGAGCAAGGGAAAGGAAATGAGGGAACCGAGAAGAGAGTTAGTAATAAAACACCAGGAAAGAACAAGGTCATGGTGCGCTTAAAACACACCATAAGGAAAGGTAAACCCCTTGGGGAGGGTAAGCCATAAATCTCGACGAAACTTATGAGGATTGAGAATGTTGCAAGGTAAGCAACAAGAATGTACCAAACCTCAGTCACGCAGAAGGGGAAAGAAGTGGTAGAAATATGGGAGGAGGAGATAAAAGTGGAGCGAGGCAGCAAGGAGATGGATAATATATCCCATGAGGTAGACTGGATTAAAGACACGGGGGTCACCCACACCAGGGAGACACTCTTCCACAAAACTCTGGAGATGGCATGGATCACTAAGATGCTAATTGGAAAGGTGAAGGCGGACAAAGATGAGGCTCACAAGGAGGAATAGTTGGAGATGAAGTCCTTGCTGGAAGACATTCAGCGTCGGGTAAGTGGGTTGGAAACCATGTTCAAAATGTTGGTGGAAATAGAAAAAAAATAACATAGCAAACTAGAGAGGCTCACAGCCCAATTCCACTTGTACCTAAGGTTTGTCCATCATTTGAACATAACACTAGTAGACGGGGCAGTGGTGCACCAGCCCAGATACGCAAGACCGGGACTACCTCCCCCAAAGAGGATAGCAAAGATCAGGCAGGTGGAATGATGGAACATCCCCAGGTTCTCTAGTTATGAAGTCTTACCAATTTTCTTATATTTTCCAAGTACATGCAACTAAGCCAGGAGTTATTAGGAAGGATGTCAGTCTATAGTTGGTTTTGTTAATTTTGTTTTGTTATAAGTATCAGTCTTTGAAAGCAATTGTAGTTGGTTTTGTTAGTATTGTTTTGTTATAAGTGTTAGTCTTTTGAAAGCAATAGTAAAACTTGGATTGGATAGGGCTGGTCTGGTTTCCTTTTTGGCAGACTAGTACCCCAACCTTATAGTCTTTAGTCTAGGATAAGACAGTATGGTGTTTAGTTGTTCTGGTTTCCTCTTGACAGAACATTGACACCCCCTTTTTTGTACATTATTCATAGAAGTTGACAGAACATTGACACCCCCTTTTTTGTACATTATTCATAGAAGTAATTTAATTCTACTCAATTTACAAAAAAACTTAAAAAACATTTATTTATATTATACATATAATTATATATCATATATATATACACACACACACACACAATGTGGGGCTTTACGCTGTGCATTGCCCTCAAAATTTCATCGACAAGAGCTTAGTCCCCGGGACGGTCATTGTCTCCAAACCTAGAGGTGGTCATGGGGAAATGTCAGAATCAATTCCATGTATTTTATATATATATATATATATATATATATATATATATATATATATATAGTTTTAATTAAAGTGTGTATTTAATTTTTTATTATAAATTTTAGTTTATGGAGTTTTAACATTTTTAATATGTTTTAATTTTAATTTTTGAGCATTTTTTGTTTTTTCTCTACTATTTTTGTCCCTTACATTTTAAGGGATTTTTTATTATTCATTTTTGCAAAAAAAAAAAATCTTAAAATTATTGTTTTCCGGTGGAAATTTTAAATTTTTTTCAGTTTTTTTTACACCTTTTTTTAATGTTTTTTTTGCAAATTTGGGTTTTGAATATATATTTTTAAATGCATTATTTTCTGACATTATGTATTATCTTGTGCTTGGGTGATAAACTAAGATTTTTAAAGTAAGCATTTAAAGGTTGATTTTATGATTTTGTTTACAGTAATGATGATTTCGTTTACCAATTTAAAAAAATGTGTCATTTTAATACCCCAATTTCAAAATGGGTGCTACTGGTAGCAGTTCTTTTCAATTTGATGGTTGATTTTGAGGTTTTGGTTTTAATGGTACCAACTACTAAAAGTATGTTTTCAAAATATCTCAAAATATCTCTAATTTTAACGTTTTGAAAAATATATTTTGCTTTATGTAACATCATTTTTTATTTAGGTGTTGATTTTAAGGTTTTTTTGAGCTACTGTATGAGTTTTGAAGGCCATGCTTGAAAAATGTTGTAATTTTCACTTTGTTTGAAAAATGGTGCTACCGGTAGCACCACTTTTCGATTTAGGGGTGGATTTTCATGTTTTATTTTGCAAAAATATGGGTTTTTTGGGAAAGAGTTACCGTTTTGAGGTCACAATTCTCCTTAAGTTGGTAACTTTGTTAAAAGAGCTCGGTCATTGCCTTCTCCTTCTTGTGATTGAAAATAACTAATGCTACATCTTTCTGAAGATTAGTGCAGTTAATCTTCCCTTCCGATTATGATGTGCTCTCCACTAGTTCCTCACCATCCAATGATATTAATGTTTTCTTCTTCTTCTTTTCAAAATATTTGGGGCGCTTCTCATGGTAAAATTTCCAACAATTCTCCTCAGTGTGTCCCTTTCGATCACATCTTTACACTGTTGGATGGAAAGTGTTTCTTTTTATGTTGTTGCCACAATCTTCTTATCATTCCACTTCTTTTTTATTTTTCCTCTTCCTTTGATGCTCGTGTGGTTCTACTTGCTTGTGAGGATTTGTTTGTTGCTTCCGCTTGTCTCCCTCAAGGTATTGTTCTTGAATACTGGCCTCGTCAATTGTCTTCAGTTTGAATAACATCAATTGCCTATGAATATGAGGCAACAATGCCCCAAAATACTTGACCAAATTGTCTGGACTTTTGAGAGGGACTCCCATTTGAATTTCTCTCTTCTTGAACTATGTTGTAAACTCTTGCACTAATTATCCTTGTCTCTACCTAAAGTTATGTCATACTGTTTGTTGGTGTTCCTCATATCCTATTAGATAAAATTGAGATTTGATCATGTTCTTGAACACTTCCCAATCATTCATCAGTGGCTCATTTCCTATTTCTTTGCTTATTGCATCACTCTCCCACCATGTCAAAGCATGTCCTTCAATATTCAACTGAACAAAAGCAATATTTTGTTTTCCAGTTACTTCATGCACGCAAGTACACTTCCATCTATTGTAGCCATTGGCTCAGCATGATAGCATCCACTTCCTCGGCATGTGGCTTGATTTCCACCTCGGCCTCCACACGAAAAGGTACATGTGTTTTGTTGTAGTTACACTCTCCCATCTTTGGCTTAGTCTTATGCTTTGTCTCTTGCTTATTTTCTTCCTCCTTGGGGCCTTCATTCCCATCATCTGTTGATGGTGTTTCCTTGTTCTTCACTTCCAATAACTATGACACCATTCATGTCAATGTGGCCAATATCTGCTCAAATCGATCCAATATGTCCCTGAGATCTTCTTCCTCTTCTCCTTCATAATGTTCTCCTAACATTCTTGATGCTCTACTTCTCTCTATCCCTAGAAACAACTCTTGTCCATTCCTTTCGTAATCACTGCGGGTACTTACCATACAGGTCTCACTAAATGTATTTGAACTTCTGCTCTGATACCATCTAATCCGTAAACAAAAGGTTTATATCCTATCAATCTCACCAACATGAAATTATTTGTTAAACAATTATAATCTTGGCTTCTTGGATAATGGGAAAATTATCAACCAATCAAGCCACAAGTAGAGACGGAAAGGAGGTCAGAAGGAATACAAGTTAAGTCAGAAATAAATGAGTTAGAAAGATGCGGCAAGTTGGGTCGGAGGTGAAACAAATCGGCCAAAGTCGAGTCGACCAAGAGTCGAGTCGACCAAGTTTAATTAGACTAAATTCGGGTCGACCAAGAAGACAAATCGACCATACATGGACCCATTCGAACTGTGGGTAGATTCCATCAACTAGAAATTATTGTCGGTCGAATAGGGAAGGTAAATCGACCAAGTAAAAGCCCAGTCGGAGATGGGTCGACTTGTGATGAAAGTAAATAAATAAAAGGGAAGATTTGGTGGCCAATAGTGAAGGGAAAAATCTGGTAAGTCGAATTTAGCAACCGATAACCGAGTAGAAAGTCTACAGACGAATTTGATAGCTCGGGGCGTATTAAAATGTTCAAAGGATGGTTTTGGCAATTAACTGTGTGGGAGAAACGTTTTATATTGATTTTTGGTGACCCACGGCGCACAAAAACGTAGGGAATTCGATTTTAGTATTCATTGACAAAGAAAAACGTGAGTAAGTCAATTTTAAATATTCATCGACAAAGAAAAAATGTATGGGAGAAATTGACAGTTGGAAGAATTGAAAAAACATGTAGATGGTCTATGGATAACTAATATATGCCCAGGAAACCCAAGCATTCGATATATAGGTCATCTATGATTTATGGGCAATGAAAAAACACCCTAGCAAGTCGAGAAAGTTCTCGACGATTCAAAACGAAATAAGAAACTTCTAAAACAAATAGCAACGGCTCATAATAGAGGGTTGTCAATTTGCAACTTCAAAATCAATGTATGGGTAAGATTAAATCGTTATACTGGTTTACTGACCCATGGGAACTATATGAACATAAAACGAACTCAATCCAAATGACATGCAGTTCTCATCGCTAAAACATACACAGTCAACCATTAAGTTACCGTGCACACTATTTACCATTCATAGACAAATATAAACCATGTTAATCATCACACATAAACTCAGGATTTACCCTAGAAACCCAAACGAGAAAACCAACATTCTTTTGGCTTCAACCAAGCTCTTTTATTGAACAATGGGCAAGTTACAGGCTCTTTGGTACATATCTATGCTCCTTATTGGCATATGGTCAACCTCTCTACATCATTCACAGCCAAAGAACCCATTTTCCATTGTGGGGAAAAATAATATAGTAGACTACATCAACTGACAGGTTAGATGGAAGTTCATGCATCCCCGACAATTCAACTTATCTTCAGTCTGTTGCTCCTTTTATTCTTATTTGTTTGTCTTTTCTCCCAAGTGGAAAGGGTCTGAAGTCTCATGATGTCTTTACAATATGTTGCATTACTTTACATCTATTACATACAAAATGGACATCAATCATGATGTCTTGGGGCCCTTCACACCAACAAGTCGATCTCCTTCTTCGTCCATAGCCTTCAACTTTTCCTATTTTGTTCATCTTTGAGCTTGTGTCGATATCCATTTGTTCTTCTCAGATCTAATTCAGATCACACGGATATCCCCATATGTGTGATTAATGGAGGTTGATGTGGTATCCACTTGTACCATGGTGGTCAACAAGGTAGGTCAACTGGAGGGAGGCATAATGTTTTCATACAAGCTCAAATTGAGGTGATTTTCACACCATTGGAAATGTCTTGGTGTGTAGATCAACGTCAAGGGTGTGCACACAAGTTTCATACAATGTAACCACAAAAATTTTGTTTAATTCCTCAAAATGGCTCTGGAATATTTCGGTCCCCAATTTTCCAAACTGGGACCTACCACTAAAATAGCCCTGCAAATCGATTCCTCCAAAATTTTCCACCCAGAAAGTACCAAGATAGATGAAAAATTATATGATAATCCAATCTGGATCATTAAAATAATTACAAATAAATCTTGAGGAACTATTGAAGAAGGGGTATATATGCCTAAGTTTCTCACCTTGGGGTGCCCCATTACTCTTTGTGAAGAAGAAGGATGGAACCTTAAGGCTATGTATTGATTTTAGGCAACTAAATAAGGTTACCATAAAGAACAAGTATCATTTGCAAATTATTGATGATCTTTTTTTATCAGTTGAAAGGAGAAAGTGTATTTTCCAATATTAACTTGAGGTCGGGTTACCATCAGGTGAGAATAAAATAAGAAGATAAAAATAAGACAACATTCAAAACAAGGTATGTCCATTGTGAATTTGTAGTGGTACCATTTGGGTTATCAATTGCACCTGTTGTTTTTATGTGTCTATTGAATTTGGTGTTCAGAGATTACTTGGACAAGTTTTTGGTTGTATTCTTTGATGATATTCTCATCTACTTAAATACAAAGGAGGAGGAGGAGAAAGATTTGAGGATGGTTCTACAGGTGTTAAGAGAGCATCAGTTGTATCCTAATATGAAAAAGTGCTCATTTTATGAGAAGTAGATCCACTATTTGGGCCAAATTATATCAAAGGAGGGCATAACAGTGGATCCAGAAAAGATTGAGGTAATTATATAATAGACAATACCAAAGAATATTGCATAGGTCGGATATTTTATGGGGTTAGCTAGCTACTACAGGATATTCATTAAAGATTTCTCGAATATTTCATATCCAATCACTTCACTGCAAAAGAAAGGAATGAAGTTTCAATGGACTTCAAAATGTGAAGAGAGTTTTCATCACTTGAAATATTTATTAACCAGTGCACCTATTCTAAATATTGTTGGTCCAAATGAAGACTTTGTGGTGTGAATTGATGCATGAAAAGAAGGACTTGGTGGAGTCCTTACCCAAAATGGGCATGTCATTTTCTATAAGTCGGGAAAATTGAAGGAACATGAGAGGAAATATGCCACACATGACCTGGATCTTACATCTATTGTTCATGCACTGAATATGTGGAGGCATTATCTCATGGGTAGGAAATTTTAGTTAAGGACAAACCATAGTGCTATGAAGTATTTGTTTGAGCATCCTACATTAAATGTTATGCAAATTAGATTGCTAAAATTTGTTGGTGAATATGACCCTGACATCAAGCACATCAAGGGTAAAGAGAACAAAGTGGCTAATGCACTCATCAAGAGGGTGCATCAGAAGCATGATACAACCATTAGCATGTGTAGTTCATATTTATAGAGAAGAATTATGAGAGCTACAATTTTATACCAACATGATATACAAGTTAAAGAAGGCTTACAACAAGGTAATGTGCAGATGAAATATAAAGATTACAAGTTGGAAGAGGATGGAGTCCTCTTGTACAGGAACAAAGTTCATGGTCCTAATTCTTAGGAGTTGATAAATTGAGTTCTTAAAAAGATGCATAATGTGCCTTATGCTAGATCTCAAGGGTACCGAAAAACAATTTCCACATTGAGAAGCTAGTATTTTTGGTTACGTATGAAGAAAGATGTGGTCGAGTATATACCCAGGTGCATGTAATGATATAAGTAAAGGTTAAGCATAGACATCTAGTTGGAATGATATAACCATTGCCCATTCCTAAGTTGAATTGGGAAGTTGTTACTATAGACTTTATTACTAAGCTGCTCAGAACAATGAAGCAGCATGATTCCATCATGATAGTGGTGGATAAGATTACAACACATATTATTCCAGTGAAGTTGACATATAACATAGACAAAATTGCAAAGATTTATACGAAATAAATTTCCATGCTACATGGTGTTCCTAAGGAAATTGTGTCAAAAAGAGATCCCAAGTTCACTTAAAAATTTTGGAAGGGTTGTTTGAAGGATTTGGGATAAATCTAAATTTTAGCATAGCATATCATCCAGAGTTACATGGGAAAGCAGAGAGGATCAATCAATTTATTGAAGATATATTGAGGATGTCAGTTAAGGACAATCCTTCTAGGTGGGAAGACTATCTTCATTTGGTCGATTTTTCTTATAATAATGGGTATCAAGCATAATTGAAGATGAGTATGTTTGAAGCTTTATATGAAATTAAATGCAACATGCTAGTAACCTGGGACAACCTAGTAGATAGAGCCATTTTTGGGCCAGTCTACTCAAGGAAATGGAAGCGTAGATAATAAAGATCATGCATAATTTGAAGGATGGATAGGATAGGCAGAAAAGTTATGCAGACACAGGTAGATCACATAGAAAATTCGGAGTGGGTGAGCATGTTTTTACAATAAAGGATAAAAGGAGTTCACTAAAATTGGAGAGTTGATCAAAATGGATAGTAAGGTATTGTAGGGTGTTCAAATTTTTAGAGAGAATAGGCCCTATTGTATGCATGTTTTCATTTTCTGCATCCATGTGCATTCATAATGTGTTTCATGTCTCTTTGCTTAAAAATTGTGTGCCTAACCCTAACCACATAATTTATTGGATTGTGATCTAAGTGGAGCATAAGGGAGACTTCCAGGTCCAGACATATTAGACAAAAAGATCAAGGTTCTCCATAATCAAGCCATCAACCTAGAAAAGGTTCAATGGACCTGTTATGGGCATGAAGATACTACATGTTAGGGTCCTAACCTCCCTGACCCCTCAAGTAGATAGAATAATATGTATTTCTATATAATAAAATCCATCATTAGTAAAGAAGGCCTACGTAATAATGTGAACAGAAGTATTGTAGAAAGACTTACTAGAAGGTTCCACCTCTAGAATATTCTCAAGAAAATAGAAGTACTGTATATAGAGGTAGAAAGCATTGTGATGGCTTCCTTGTGAAATTATTTGTACTCAACTCTTCTCTATTAGGGGTTGCTCCCTTGAAGAGGCAACTGAACAGTGCTTTCCAGATTTAATAAAGGTATCATATTTTGGTCCTTATTGTTATTGTGCTCATTGTTTTGTTTCCTTCTGCTAAATACTTTGATAATATTTGTGTGTTGGCTCTACATATTACTATTTGGTACCTAACAAGTAGTATCGGAGTACTTTCCTAGGAAATTTTTTAGAATTTGTTTTCAGACTATAGATGTGTTCTACTGTCTATAAAACCACAGTGATTTGTCATTTAGTGGGTAAAATTTCATTTAAGGAAGAACACATGTAGGAAATACACATGGTTTCACCTTGTTCGAAACATTTATAGCCCTAGTTGGTACCCCTTCGAGTAGTACCACATCAAACAACACGTGTACATGAAATTTCACTTCCATGTACCCTCGGGTATATCACGAGTCCTATACATATCATGAAATCAGTCGTAGCTCAGCCATTTGATCACATGATTGAAATAATGACACCAAGTGTAATACTCGAGAAGAATACTCTCACATACCTAGGTAATTAGGTAGTACGGCTAAGGGTACAGTTAACCCTCCTTAGTTAGAGCCCTGAGATATTAGGTCGAGTACTATTGTTGTACCCCATGAGTATATAAGAGAGCTATAACACGGGGCACTCCTTTGTCATTGGGAACCCTTGAAACCCTATCTGTTACTGCCAGAATAGAAACTATGTTGAAATTTTTCACATCCAGTTTTGGGTAGCCTTGCTTCGTGCATCCAAGCTGTGAAATTTCTACATAATCTTCAATAATAAGAATTTGGGCATTATGTCACCATAGTATTATTCAGACAAGAGTATAAATCCACAAGAGTTAAAAAAAAATGGCCCCACCAACACTCTTATTTGGTACCTATATCAAACAATTTCTCTCTTTGTGTTGATTGTAGTGGTACCCCTCTTCCATGAGATATTTTTTTGTGGACCCACCCACCCTATCCAACACCTTTATTTGGGACATATCTCATTAGATTCCTTGTTTCATGATGATCGTAGTGGTTTCCCTCTTTCATAAGGATTTTTGTGTGGACCCAACTACCCTCTTATTGCCTTCCTATCTCCTCGGATGTCAACCCAACACCAAGACTTTGGAAACAAATTTTGGAATTCTCCTTTTACAAACTTCAAAACAAATTCATAGCAGCTCAAACTCAAACCAATGAAATTTTGACTCAAGTAAATTCCAACATTGTTTCCCTTCATTCCAAGCTTGTTGGAATTGACCACCTCACTCACTAGATGAGCTCCCTAACAACACTTGTTAATCAACTCAAGGTCCCTAATTCCTTAGAGCAACCTTTCCACCGAGAGGGATTTGAATAATCACATTCCATGGATTTTCATTCTAACTCCTTTGCTCGTGATCTGGGACTTCTTAAAGCTGAGCTGAATAAATTTGATGGTTTGGACCCCGCGGGTCGAGTCAATCAAATGGAACATTATTTCTCATTACTTGGAATCACTAATGACTTAATAAAACTTCATCTATGTGTCCTCTACTTAGATCCAGAATGCTGACAGTGGTGGAAATGGCATAAAAAATCTCACTAAGGTTATGTTGCTTGGACCCAATTTGTTGCCAATATTTAACCCAGACACTCACCATTTGGTGCATTTGACCGAGCTTAAATAGTTTAGTACAGTTGAATACCACATCATTTCTTTTTATCAATTGGCTTATGCAGCGAAGGCATGTTGGACACCTTCTTCCATGAATGATTTATTAGTGGCCTCAAGGATGACATCTGAGATCACATCCTAATGGATTTCCCTAAGACCTGGCTTGAAGCCACTCACATACCCAAGGAAGCACAACAAACAGTCACTTCTCAAATAAAAAGGGAATCATGTATTCCATGTTCCCACCCCACCAATCCATGTCCTCCTTCCCCTCCTCTTAAGGTCCAGAAATTAACCAAGGAGGAAATGGTTGAACGCTAACTTAAGGGTATTTTCTACAATTGTGATGAAAATACTTTTTGGGGAATAAATGTAAGGAGAAAAATATACTTTATTGCCATTTTTTAGGACATTTATGAAGATGAAGGTGATGTTCCCCCTCCCGAATCGCTACCCCAGTCCGTTGATACTATTATTCCCTCTAATAAAACTAAGGTAGAACCTCTCATCTCTCTGCATGCTCTCACTGGTATTTCATCTCCCTAAAATCTTAAATTAAATGGATATATCAAGCTTCGTAAATTCATTATTCTCATCGACAATGGAAACACCCATAACTTTATTCATTGATGAATTTATCAAAAAACTCATTGTTATATACATGCAATCAATAACTTTTAAATCATGGTTACTAATGGTGATTCCATGAAATGTGGGGGTCATTGTGAAAATGTGTGCTTGCAAATTGGTGATTATTTTTTGAAATCCCACATGTTTTCCATTGAAATGGGGGGGTGTAACATTGTTTTGGGTGTTTAATGGTTACACACTCTAGGGCCCCATCACCATGGATTTCAAGGAATTGTACATGAGCTTCCAACAATATGGGAATCACTACAAGTTCCAAGGCATCATGGTAGGTTCCCTCGAGATTTCCAGTTCACACCAAATGGAAAAACTTCTCAAAAGGGGTCATCTTGTCAGTATTGCCTAGTTCCATGCCATTCAAGCAATTGAGACTCCCTCCCCAACCATTC
Organism: Picea sitchensis; assembly: GCA_010110895.2. Classification (NCBI taxonomy): domain Eukaryota; kingdom Viridiplantae; phylum Streptophyta; class Pinopsida; order Pinales; family Pinaceae; genus Picea; species Picea sitchensis. Next base: position 124,366 of record SNQJ01S0041461.1, read on the forward strand.
ACTCTAGCATGCAACTTATCCTCTCCAAATGCCACTCTATTTTTGAAAACCCCCCAGGACTCCCACCTTCTCATGGTTCCCATGATCATTTCATTCCACTTGTACCTAGTATTTTTCCCCCCAATGTTCACCCTTATCACCACCCATTCACTTAGAAAAATGAGATTGAAAAAATTGTTCAAGAATTGTTATATTTAGGTGTCATCCACCCTAGTACAAGCCCTTATTCATCTCTAATGGTCATGGTACTCAAAAAAGAAGGTAATTGGTTCATGTGCCTTGATTTTTGGGCTCTCAACAAAATCACCATCAAAGATAAATTTCCCACCCCCATCATTGATGACCTTTTGAATGAATTGATTGGTGCTTAATTCCTTACCAAACTTGATCTACATTATGGCCACCACCATATTTTCATGGAGGTCGATATTCCCAAGATTTCCTTTCATACTCATGAAGGCCATTATGAGTTCTTGGTCATGCCCTTTGGCTTGTGTAATGCACCCTCCACTTTCCAAAGTCTTATGAATCACATCTTCCTACCCTTTCTCCATCATTTTGTACTTGTCTTCTTTGATGACATCTCATTTATAGTAAAATTTGGCAAGCCCATCTTTCCCATGTGGATTAGTTCTTACACCTACTTTCTCAACATCAACTCTTTCTAAAAAGGTCCAAATGTACCTTTGGGGCCTTCGAAGTAGAATAATTGGACCATGTTGTTGGTAAGGATGGTGTCTGAGTGGATTCCAAGAAAATCAAAGCTATGAAGGATTTTCCCCATCCTAATACTCTTAAATGTTTGCAAGGATTCCTTGATTTAACTACATATTATCGAAATTCCATTCAGAATTATGGAAAATTGTAGCCCTGCTCACTACCCTCCTTAAGAAAAATTCTTTCAATTGGAATGTGTCAACCAATCAATCCTTCCAAGCTTTGAAAGAGGCTATGTGTACAAATCCAGTACT
>SNQJ01S0041461.1:125346-150838 GCA_010110895.2 Picea sitchensis
GTTCCTAAGGAAATTGTGTCAAAAAGAGATCCCAAGTTCACTTAAAAATTTTGGAAGGGTTGTTTGAAGGATTTGGGATAAATCTAAATTTTAGCATAGCATATCATCCAGAGTTACATGGGAAAGCAGAGAGGATCAATCAATTTATTGAAGATATATTGAGGATGTCAGTTAAGGACAATCCTTCTAGGTGGGAAGACTATCTTCATTTGGTCGATTTTTCTTATAATAATGGGTATCAAGCATAATTGAAGATGAGTATGTTTGAAGCTTTATATGAAATTAAATGCAACATGCTAGTAACCTGGGACAACCTAGTAGATAGAGCCATTTTTGGGCCAGTCTACTCAAGGAAATGGAAGCGTAGATAATAAAGATCATGCATAATTTGAAGGATGGATAGGATAGGCAGAAAAGTTATGCAGACACAGGTAGATCACATAGAAAATTCGGAGTGGGTGAGCATGTTTTTACAATAAAGGATAAAAGGAGTTCACTAAAATTGGAGAGTTGATCAAAATGGATAGTAAGGTATTGTAGGGTGTTCAAATTTTTAGAGAGAATAGGCCCTATTGTATGCATGTTTTCATTTTCTGCATCCATGTGCATTCATAATGTGTTTCATGTCTCTTTGCTTAAAAATTGTGTGCCTAACCCTAACCACATAATTTATTGGATTGTGATCTAAGTGGAGCATAAGGGAGACTTCCAGGTCCAGACATATTAGACAAAAAGATCAAGGTTCTCCATAATCAAGCCATCAACCTAGAAAAGGTTCAATGGACCTGTTATGGGCATGAAGATACTACATGTTAGGGTCCTAACCTCCCTGACCCCTCAAGTAGATAGAATAATATGTATTTCTATATAATAAAATCCATCATTAGTAAAGAAGGCCTACGTAATAATGTGAACAGAAGTATTGTAGAAAGACTTACTAGAAGGTTCCACCTCTAGAATATTCTCAAGAAAATAGAAGTACTGTATATAGAGGTAGAAAGCATTGTGATGGCTTCCTTGTGAAATTATTTGTACTCAACTCTTCTCTATTAGGGGTTGCTCCCTTGAAGAGGCAACTGAACAGTGCTTTCCAGATTTAATAAAGGTATCATATTTTGGTCCTTATTGTTATTGTGCTCATTGTTTTGTTTCCTTCTGCTAAATACTTTGATAATATTTGTGTGTTGGCTCTACATATTACTATTTGGTACCTAACAAGTAGTATCGGAGTACTTTCCTAGGAAATTTTTTAGAATTTGTTTTCAGACTATAGATGTGTTCTACTGTCTATAAAACCACAGTGATTTGTCATTTAGTGGGTAAAATTTCATTTAAGGAAGAACACATGTAGGAAATACACATGGTTTCACCTTGTTCGAAACATTTATAGCCCTAGTTGGTACCCCTTCGAGTAGTACCACATCAAACAACACGTGTACATGAAATTTCACTTCCATGTACCCTCGGGTATATCACGAGTCCTATACATATCATGAAATCAGTCGTAGCTCAGCCATTTGATCACATGATTGAAATAATGACACCAAGTGTAATACTCGAGAAGAATACTCTCACATACCTAGGTAATTAGGTAGTACGGCTAAGGGTACAGTTAACCCTCCTTAGTTAGAGCCCTGAGATATTAGGTCGAGTACTATTGTTGTACCCCATGAGTATATAAGAGAGCTATAACACGGGGCACTCCTTTGTCATTGGGAACCCTTGAAACCCTATCTGTTACTGCCAGAATAGAAACTATGTTGAAATTTTTCACATCCAGTTTTGGGTAGCCTTGCTTCGTGCATCCAAGCTGTGAAATTTCTACATAATCTTCAATAATAAGAATTTGGGCATTATGTCACCATAGTATTATTCAGACAAGAGTATAAATCCACAAGAGTTAAAAAAAAATGGCCCCACCAACACTCTTATTTGGTACCTATATCAAACAATTTCTCTCTTTGTGTTGATTGTAGTGGTACCCCTCTTCCATGAGATATTTTTTTGTGGACCCACCCACCCTATCCAACACCTTTATTTGGGACATATCTCATTAGATTCCTTGTTTCATGATGATCGTAGTGGTTTCCCTCTTTCATAAGGATTTTTGTGTGGACCCAACTACCCTCTTATTGCCTTCCTATCTCCTCGGATGTCAACCCAACACCAAGACTTTGGAAACAAATTTTGGAATTCTCCTTTTACAAACTTCAAAACAAATTCATAGCAGCTCAAACTCAAACCAATGAAATTTTGACTCAAGTAAATTCCAACATTGTTTCCCTTCATTCCAAGCTTGTTGGAATTGACCACCTCACTCACTAGATGAGCTCCCTAACAACACTTGTTAATCAACTCAAGGTCCCTAATTCCTTAGAGCAACCTTTCCACCGAGAGGGATTTGAATAATCACATTCCATGGATTTTCATTCTAACTCCTTTGCTCGTGATCTGGGACTTCTTAAAGCTGAGCTGAATAAATTTGATGGTTTGGACCCCGCGGGTCGAGTCAATCAAATGGAACATTATTTCTCATTACTTGGAATCACTAATGACTTAATAAAACTTCATCTATGTGTCCTCTACTTAGATCCAGAATGCTGACAGTGGTGGAAATGGCATAAAAAATCTCACTAAGGTTATGTTGCTTGGACCCAATTTGTTGCCAATATTTAACCCAGACACTCACCATTTGGTGCATTTGACCGAGCTTAAATAGTTTAGTACAGTTGAATACCACATCATTTCTTTTTATCAATTGGCTTATGCAGCGAAGGCATGTTGGACACCTTCTTCCATGAATGATTTATTAGTGGCCTCAAGGATGACATCTGAGATCACATCCTAATGGATTTCCCTAAGACCTGGCTTGAAGCCACTCACATACCCAAGGAAGCACAACAAACAGTCACTTCTCAAATAAAAAGGGAATCATGTATTCCATGTTCCCACCCCACCAATCCATGTCCTCCTTCCCCTCCTCTTAAGGTCCAGAAATTAACCAAGGAGGAAATGGTTGAACGCTAACTTAAGGGTATTTTCTACAATTGTGATGAAAATACTTTTTGGGGAATAAATGTAAGGAGAAAAATATACTTTATTGCCATTTTTTAGGACATTTATGAAGATGAAGGTGATGTTCCCCCTCCCGAATCGCTACCCCAGTCCGTTGATACTATTATTCCCTCTAATAAAACTAAGGTAGAACCTCTCATCTCTCTGCATGCTCTCACTGGTATTTCATCTCCCTAAAATCTTAAATTAAATGGATATATCAAGCTTCGTAAATTCATTATTCTCATCGACAATGGAAACACCCATAACTTTATTCATTGATGAATTTATCAAAAAACTCATTGTTATATACATGCAATCAATAACTTTTAAATCATGGTTACTAATGGTGATTCCATGAAATGTGGGGGTCATTGTGAAAATGTGTGCTTGCAAATTGGTGATTATTTTTTGAAATCCCACATGTTTTCCATTGAAATGGGGGGGTGTAACATTGTTTTGGGTGTTTAATGGTTACACACTCTAGGGCCCCATCACCATGGATTTCAAGGAATTGTACATGAGCTTCCAACAATATGGGAATCACTACAAGTTCCAAGGCATCATGGTAGGTTCCCTCGAGATTTCCAGTTCACACCAAATGGAAAAACTTCTCAAAAGGGGTCATCTTGTCAGTATTGCCTAGTTCCATGCCATTCAAGCAATTGAGACTCCCTCCCCAACCATTCACTCTAGCATGCAACTTATCCTCTCCAAATGCCACTCTATTTTTGAAAACCCCCCAGGACTCCCACCTTCTCATGGTTCCCATGATCATTTCATTCCACTTGTACCTAGTATTTTTCCCCCCAATGTTCACCCTTATCACCACCCATTCACTTAGAAAAATGAGATTGAAAAAATTGTTCAAGAATTGTTATATTTAGGTGTCATCCACCCTAGTACAAGCCCTTATTCATCTCTAATGGTCATGGTACTCAAAAAAGAAGGTAATTGGTTCATGTGCCTTGATTTTTGGGCTCTCAACAAAATCACCATCAAAGATAAATTTCCCACCCCCATCATTGATGACCTTTTGAATGAATTGATTGGTGCTTAATTCCTTACCAAACTTGATCTACATTATGGCCACCACCATATTTTCATGGAGGTCGATATTCCCAAGATTTCCTTTCATACTCATGAAGGCCATTATGAGTTCTTGGTCATGCCCTTTGGCTTGTGTAATGCACCCTCCACTTTCCAAAGTCTTATGAATCACATCTTCCTACCCTTTCTCCATCATTTTGTACTTGTCTTCTTTGATGACATCTCATTTATAGTAAAATTTGGCAAGCCCATCTTTCCCATGTGGATTAGTTCTTACACCTACTTTCTCAACATCAACTCTTTCTAAAAAGGTCCAAATGTACCTTTGGGGCCTTCGAAGTAGAATAATTGGACCATGTTGTTGGTAAGGATGGTGTCTGAGTGGATTCCAAGAAAATCAAAGCTATGAAGGATTTTCCCCATCCTAATACTCTTAAATGTTTGCAAGGATTCCTTGATTTAACTACATATTATCGAAATTCCATTCAGAATTATGGAAAATTGTAGCCCTGCTCACTACCCTCCTTAAGAAAAATTCTTTCAATTGGAATGTGTCAACCAATCAATCCTTCCAAGCTTTGAAAGAGGCTATGTGTACAAATCCAGTACTAGATTCACCTGACTTCACAAAGACTTTTGTTTTGGAGTGTGACGCCTCAAGGAAAGGCATTGGTGTGTTTCTCATGCAAGGAGGCATACCCTTGGCATTTACTAGTAAACAAATTTCTGAGCAACACTTGGACAAATCCACATATGAAAAGGAAATTTTGGCTATTTTGCATGCGGTGAATATCTAGCGTCCTTATTTTTTGAAGAAATGCTTCCAAATTAAAACCGATCATCATACCCTTAAATATTTTTTGGAACAATAGATTTCAATACATGATCTGTAGAAGTGGCTGACCAAAATGTTTGGTTGTAATTATGAGATCATTTACAAGAAGGGTGAAGAGAATATGGTAATTGATGCTCTTTCCAGGAAATATGAGGAAGAAGGGTCCATATTTTCACTCTCCTTCAGTGTAGTTGATTGGTTCAAGGTAGTTCACCATGAATGGTTCTAAGATCTAAAAAAATCTATCTTGATCCAAAATTTTCAACATGACACTAATGCATCTTTGGGCTACACTTACTATATGAACATATATATCTATGGACTTTGTCATCGGATTACCCAAATCTGGTAATAAACTAGTCATCATGGTTGTGGTTGATTGACTTTCCAAATATGCTCATTTTTATGCCTTCCAACACCCATTTAAAGCTTCCATGGTGGCTCAATTTTTCATGGAAAATATCTTCAAACTACATGGAATTCCACAATTTGTTGTCTCTGATTGTAATCCAACTTTCACAAGTAACTTCTGGAAAGAATTTTTTAGGCTCCAAAGCACCCAATTGCATCCCATCATTGATTATCATCCCCAAACTGATGGTCAAATTGAAGTTATCAACAACTACTTGGAAGATTATATGTGGTGCTTCACGTCTAAATGGAAATCTCAACATGTTTAGTGGTTACCCCTGGTTGAATGGTGGTACAATACAACTTACCATGGTGCCACTCGCATGACTCCCTTTGAGGCGATCTATGGTCAAAATCCCACTTTCGTATTATATTACATTCTAGGTGTCTCCAATGTCTAAGAGGTGGACAAAACCCTTACATTTTGAGTTAATATTCTATGCACTATCAGAGAAAATTTGGGCATGACTCAGAATCAAATGAAGCAACAAGTTGATCAGTGTCATTCCAAATGCCATTTTTTTGATGGGGATCGGGTGTTTCTTCATCTACAACCATATAAGAAAACTTCCCTCAAAGCAGATCACTGGCAGAAGCTTGCTCCGAATTTTTATGGCCCCAATACAATCATGAAGCGCATGGGACCCGTGGATTATAAATTAGCCCTTCCTGAAAACTTTAATCTACACCTATTTTTTCATGTCTCTTGCTTAAAGAAATGTATTCGATACAAGTGCCAGATTGAAACTAGTTTCCATGAATTGGATGAAGAAGGTTCCATTTGATTGTAGCCAAAAACCATTTTGGCCCAACGTGAGCATTGTCTTCATCAGCGCACAATTCAGAAATTTTTAATACAATGGAAGGATACACAGCCCGAGGATGCCACATGGAAGCCATTTTCCATTCTACAATAACTCCCACATCTCAAGCCTTGAGGACAAAGTTGTTATTTAAGGGGGAGGGCATGTTAGGGTCCTAACCTCCCTAACCCCCGAGTGGGCCTAATGGTTAAGAACATGTGTTTCCTCCTTGGAGGTCATAGGCTCAAATTCAAAGGGGGTTAGGGTATGCATACCTCCATAGACTATAACAGTAAAATCTCTACACAAAGGGGGTCCCTTGTCCCACAAACAAGGGGGTCTCATACATCAATTGGTGTATGGCTTGGTTGTGACCTTAAAAATATATTATTATTATTATTATTAGATAGAATAACATGTGTTTTTAGGTAATAAAGGCCATCATTAGTAATTAATGCCTATGTAATAATGTGAACACAACTATTGTAGGAAGACTTACTAGCAGGTCCCACCTCTAGAAAGTTCCTCCTCTAGATTATTCTCAAGAAGATAGAAGTAGTTTATATAGAATTTGAAGACATTGTAATGGTTGTATTATGAAATCATTTGTACTCAAGCTCTACTCTATTGGTCGTCGCCCCCTTGAAGAGGAAAGTGAACAATGTTTTCCAGAATTAATAACGGTATCATATTTTGGTCCTTATTGTTATTGTTTCATTATTATTTTTCCTTCTGTTAAATATTGTGATAATATTTGTGCTTTGGATCTACATATTATTATTTGATACCTAACAGTAGATGGGAGCATGAGGATTCCATGCGGGAGGAGTATCCACAACTTTTTTATCAATTTTGATTGTATATTTGTATATAATGCACTCAAGACAGTGAAAAAATAAGGGGATGGGAATGAAATATATGTACTTTGATCCCCAAGTTGTAATTATATATGTACATATGTTATATAGGTCGGTGAGCCAATATGGCTTTTGGGCCAGAGTGCTTGTAATGTTTTGGTCTAGAGAGCATGTGATGATTAAGGTCGAAGAGCCTAGCATTGCAAATTATACATATAACTGAATAAGAAAATGCAACATTGTTGTAGACCAAGTTAGATAAAATATTATGGGGGGATAAGACTCCACAAGAGGGAAAGGTGAGGGGGCTTGGAGGCATAAAAAAGGTCTAATGCCAAAAAATAATATAATATTCCAAGCCAAAATCATATGAGCATATTATCCTAAGTTATAAAGTTTGGGAAAAGGTTCCTAAGTGGGCTTCTTTGAGTACCACATAGCAGGTTAATTCCATGCATATTTAAGCCTTATTTTCAATGGAAAATGGGTCATTATTTACCATTGTTACCAATGCAAGTGGAGTTCATGCTTGAGGTGTGATCTAGTGAGAGGCATTGTAACCCAATTATCTTGTGAACCCTGAGAATCCTAGGTGAATTTCTATGTCCAATTCTCCTTGGGTTGCCTTGGGGAAGGTTGGAGCCCCGGAGGGAGAATTGTGTGGGTAGGATTGCCTAGTGTGTGAGGCTTGGAGGGTGCCTGGAGACTCCATTATTGAAATTGGAGTTCCTGGAGCCACAACGTTGAGACTTCTTGGCCAACCTATGTTGGAGCCTTAGAAGGGAAGTGGGATATCCTGAGGGACTACATAGCATAGAAATGGGTACACTTCCTTGGGTTGTGTAGGCTAATGAGGAATTAGAGTTGCTTATTTGAATTGATGTAGTATTTTGGTACCTTGGATTAGACACCTTTGTAAATACTGCTAGACCTAGTTGGCTTGGATTTCCTCTGCTCTGGTGGATTTATAACCCTAGCTCAAGGTGACCTGCTACTAAGAGTACTAGAGAAGCATAGTCTATGGTTGGGTGGAACATTTGAGGCCTACAGCGATTTGGTGCTTTCATTAAAGATAAGTGTTATTTATAATGTGCTTTTACATGTTGTTCAATATGTAGAATTATATGGGTTTAATTATTGCTACAAGTTTATGAATAGTTGTGCATATTTATAATTATGTATGGTGAACATTATTGGCGTATGTTTATTTCATTATGCACAGTATTGCATGTTATTAGGACTCCATAACTATATCATATGCAAAGAATAATTATATATTGATATCAAAGTATAGAAGTGAATTTTTCGTGGAATTTAGAGGTACATTGTACGCTCAATGGAAAACAAAGGGTACTAGGTATGTTATAGAAGAAAATTGAAGAGGTTGAGAATTACAAAAAAATGGAAAATGAGAAAGATAAACAGCAAGCTAAAGTGGAAAGACTAAAAAAGAAGTTGAGGTTAAAGAGAAAAGAAAATAGATTTGAGGAAAAAAGAAGAAGAAGACATAGTTGAACTTGAGAAGAAATAAAAAGAGGAAGAACATAAAGTAGAAGTTGATAAGAGAGAACAAGAGAAAGTTGCCAGAGAAAAGGAAAGAATAGAAGTAGAGAAAATGATGAAAGAAAGAACAAAAGCTACGAAGTTGGAGGAAAATTCACAAAAGCTAAAAGAAGAAACTAAATCAAATAATACAGGGATTGGTGATCAACAAGAAAAGAAGAAAAACACATTTGATATTCAAGAACAATCCAATACTCAATAGACTTATGGATGGGTTGACAAAACTATGGAAGACTTGGTCACTCAAAACAAACAACAAGCATAGACAAAGGGAAAAGTATTGTGATTGAAGAAGTGGTGACTCCTAGCAAATTATAAAATTTCATATCATGGGGAGATATACCGATTGTTGATCCTATTGATGAGATGGTTGACTTGGAAATGATAGTCTATAATAAATAAATAAAACAAATAATTGTCAAGTAGACAAGAAGGAAAAGAAAGTTTGACCTAGATAAGTCTATGATATGTACAACTAAAGTGGAGGTATTAGAAACAAAAATGACCAAATTATTAGAGATGATCTTGACAAGGTTAGCAATAACCCATGCTACTCTAGAAAAAGCCCAAACTGAAGAATTGGACATTTAAAAGTATGAAAAAAGGATATTATTGCTAGAAAATTAGGTTAAGTATTATAAGTCATCCCACGGATTGGTCACAAACTTTAGTGAATATCCCTTGAAGAAAATGCAGCCAATGCTAAAATCATAAGAAATTTCTACATGAGAAATTTTCAATTGCAGGAGTTGAGCTTAAAATTATCATTTTTATAAGAGGAAAAATTAGCTTGAAAAGTTGCATGGTAGAAGACACAATAACAATTTTATTTTGTGAAAGAAATGAAAAAAAGAAACAAAGGAATAATTCCCTAACATCGTATCCTTAACTCCAGAGGAAATCGTTGAGATTCAGCGTAATTTGGTATATTGGCAAGAAATATCCCAAAAGTCGTAGAGAATGAATGGGTTGCATGTTTAAAGATCTCGATTACATTGAAGATGTTATTGAACATTTTCAACTTCCCTCTTTTGACCCACTAGAGGACTTTCTTCCAACTCCTTAAGTGTTGGAATCCTATAAAAAAAATTATTGGAGCTCCAAAGTATAATATATATATATAAAATCCGAAAAGTTTTTGACTAAATAAGTCAAAAATGTGGTATGAATTTAGCTCTCTTTCCCCAAAATAGATAAATATATAAAAAAAATATTATTGAATTTGTGGGCCCCATCCAATCAACATACTTTTCTTCATTGAGCGGTATGTAAAAAGAGTATGTAAAAAGTTATTTGAAGACTATGAAAAGTTTGAAAAGGACTTTCCTAAACATCACTTGCCCATCTCATTAAGTAGTTAGGATTTAATATGAAATTTGTTTATGTAACTAACTATAAATTTGTACAAATAAGAGAGAAATATTATATAGAAGCTTTTTTCAATGCAAGTTTGTTTTGGGCAAGAATTACTTTTTCGTTAATTCTTTTTCGTTTTGTTAATATTGAGAAGTCATTTTTGGTTAGACAAAATATATATATATATATTAAGAAAATGACCATTTTTTTGTTTGTTGATCATGGATTACATTGGATTTGGATAAGTATGATATGTACTAATGTTTCTTATGCTTTACATTACTCTACAAGATATTAATGTTTCTTATATATTTATTTTTTCATAAACTTTTTAACTTTATTAAATGTGATATTAAGGAGTGTAGTTTGATTAAAATATTATTTTTTAATCAAAGTTTCATTGTAATTGTTGATTTGTTTATTTTTTAATTGAGAATTAATTTTAAAATCTAAAGGAACATATTATATTTGCAGACAACCTTACATTTTATTTATGTTTATTATTGGTATTAACATAGTTGTAGTTTAGAGGGGAGGCGGGAGGGGGAGCGGTGATCTACGGCCCCGACGAAATCCTAGAACGGGTCTTTTCTTAGGGATTAGGGGAAGACACCAACAACATGGTAGAAGCTCTGAGTCTCTGGCAAGGCCTCAATCAAGCTCGGGAACTAGGCATCAATAAAATCTCGGTGATAGGAGACTCTCGGCTCCTAATCCAAGCCTTGGTCACTAACTCATTGCCAAATCAAATGAAAATTCGGCAAATCCTCAATAAAATCCAGAGACTCTCTAAATCCTTCCGGAAGATTGATTTTTTCCATGTTCTTCGGCACTTAAATGAAGAAGCAGACAAGGCAGCAAAAGCTGTCACTCCCTTGAGCAAGGGACTCCTCTCACTCAATGGGACCTCATCTTTTTCTCCAATTCCTTAACAAATTGAGGTGGGCGGCTCGTATGTGGTCTCGTGCCCAAAAGCAGCAGGATGTCACACCTCCCCTCACTCTATCCCGTGGCATCACTTCAACATATGATGATTTCCAGGTGAGAAGGTACACCTCCCCTAAGCTCACGTCACTCTACGCATATCTGCATGAGGCTGCCACCATGCCCTTCAAGCAGTTAAGTACAGAGCCTATGTCTTTCCCGCAAGACAATCGTGTGAGGTTTTCTATCCAAATTATGGACTGGAACGCGCGTTTTGGAAATAAATTAAGGGCAACATCTGACTCCCCCTCAGGAAGATCATTCTTTTCTTTTGATCATTGGTCTTGCTCAGCTCTCTCTGCATGGTCCCTGACCCTTCAAACTCTGACGAATTTCTCCCCAGCCTTCTGCATGGCTTCCAGTTCCAAGTCTGTTGCTCCCCCCAACCCCCCTCCTTCATTGGAACTGGAAATCCACGAATTGAAGCGGAAATTAAGTGCGCAGAGAATATTTCTTCTCCGACTGGAAGGGGAAGGTGGAAAAAGGTTTGATATGTTTGAGGAAGACCTCATTCAAATCAAAGAGGAAGCTTCGGAATCACTCACGCAATCGGTGCAGATGATTAATGAACGTATAGCAGACCTAGAATCCAGGATGGAAAAGTTGGAGCTCCAAGTCGCCAGGAAGACCCTTCAACAAGATGCAGGGGCGAAGATCTCGTCGAATGTAGGCCCCTCGAACCCCGAGCAGCAGGCATAACTCTGGTTATCTTCTTTTCTTGGCTCTTGCCCAGTTTTGGTTACTATGCAGATACATTGTTTGCAGGCTTTAAACTCCATAGGAGTTAAATTTTGGAATCTAAGCCATAATAGGCATTTCTGGGCTTTGTTATATGGCACCTATATATGTAATTTTGGATTTCATGCACAGGATGTATGCATGAACTATGTAGATGTTTCTACAGTGGTCATACCACTGCTATATTAATACAAACTTCATTTTCTTGTCAAAAAAAACATAGTTGTAGTTTAGCATTTTTTCAAGTGATAACAGTAAAATAGCTAAAACTAATAATCTCTTATTTTGCTTTTAACAAATTAAAAAATATATATTAAATCTCATCCTAAGGTTGTTGGGTCATTAATCCAAAGGGTTTTCCATGTTATTTAGAAAATAGTCTAATTGAGTCTCTTTTCTAAGTTAAACCCCTACTATTAATGCTAAGTCGATTGTCATGCCAACACTCTATTGAAGGAGAAGTCATGAGTTTTCCCATTAATGGGAACTTCCTAAAGCATTATTTGACATATTAGGCTTGGAAGGGGCACCCACTCATATGTAAATATTATCATAGTTCTTTAGTCAATTTTGATTTTCCCTCAATCTATTAATAGATATTTTATTGTTATTGAGAAAAATGTTGCTAAAAAACCAAATTGTGCTACCATTGTTCAAAGGATGATACAAAAATTATTAGAAAGAGATGCCTCCAAGATTATATCGTTCAACATATAAAAAAAATAAGTGTTGTATATCATTGCAAAGAAATTATATGACAAGAAAAAATTAGAGAATTCATAAAAATTTATCATTACGTAAAGGTTATACATTGGAAATAGTTGGAGTTAGTAGATATTAAGTTTTATAAAAATTTGCATTTCGCTCCATATTTATACAAAGGGTGTAATACAAAAAGTAAGTCAGTGATGAAATTAAAAATTTGAGTCTAGTCATTTAATTCAATTGGATCATTCATGATATAGCCTTGAGCACCTACCTACATGCTCTCCAGAATAATTTGTATCTTGCACATCTCCCTTTTGTGTATGTTGCATCTCTAATCAAATGGTCTAGGTTGTGTTTGGTAGAAGAACCTAATTCACTTGAACTTACAACATTTTGTTTTAAGCACTATTTAGTTTGAAAGGTATAGAAGAGTTGGCTTTGCCTATTTTCCTGCATAGGCGCCCAATATTTATTTTGGAAGAAAGAAGAGAAATGACTATAGGTGAACTAGTGTCACAAACCATATTAATAATTCATATTCATTATTTCCCATTTATTAGGTATTTTCTAATTGATACAAGAATTACAAAAAGAGACATAGGTTCAACCTGGTCCCAATAATTTAGACCAACCATCTCCATAAACCACATGTAGTCACCTAGATTGATATCTCAAAGCAAATTCTAACCTTGAACCTACTAAATACATAAACATGATGAATAATCCTACTGAACTCTAATACTTAAAGAAATATTTTGAGTTGAGTTTAAGTATGACAAGATCAATGCATGATATCCGCATGCATCAAGAGGTGGACTTTTGAAAAAAAAAAAACCTTTCCAGTCTTGATTGTGTGGAAGGAGCAGTGATGGATTGTTAAATTATTGTGACATGTCATCATAAAGTTGTTATTTGATTGGGCAGAGAGGTAGCATCAACTAAGGTAGCAGAAAATGATGTGGAATAGATGGCATGACATGAGGCCAACTAAGACTCCATTACCTAATGGATGAAAATACAATATTTCTTTGAAGGTACCAAGTCTGCACTTCATAATGCCTCATAGGGAAGCATTAACCCCATGTTGGAGTGAAATTTCATTGCCCAAAAAAATCATAAAATAGGCAAAGTTAGGGAGAGATACTTTATGACTGGCTACTTTCATCAAGTGGCTGAAATAAAAAAATTATGGGATCACATTTCACCTTGTGAGATCAACAAAATCCTTGATGTTGATCATTGATTATTAAATGGGTAAATAGCAACGATTTGATAGATAGTCAAATCAAAGATAGGATGACTATGAAAAGTTCTGGATGGACAACTTATTTCTATTTTGAAGGTGAAATGTAAAGAACTTTAAGGTGTAGAGAACACTTTAAAGTGGTAAACTATCGGTACATGTGGCATAATTCAAGAAATTTAGAGGTCCTCTTCCAATTTTGGATACCAATTATGTACTCTCTAGAGTGGTTCAAGACACGTAGGTGTTATCTCATGGAAATTAATATGGTAAGTTCGAAGTAAAGGTCTAGTCCTATCAACAAAAAATTGAAGCCAATGGTAATCTCACACTCGGTAAAACACTTCAATGATGTTGAAGTACTTGATTTCATTAGTGTGTGGCTCAACATTCAAAGTGTCATTTATGAAGTCAATTCTCTTTGGTAAACTGAAGTTTATTTGGTACCACCAAAGTAAAATATTGAGGATAATTATTTTCTCTCAAATCTAAACAAAGATATCAAAATTTTACAAGCCTATGAATGCTCAATTTGTGCGAACGGAAAATAAATCACCATATATGCATCATGACAATCTAGTGTTATAAAGATTGGAAAACAAGGAGATATGGGAAGAATTTGAATAATAGAGTATTGATCATGAGGTTGTGTTGGGATCCTCTCTAAGGGTGTAATGGGGGGCTGAAAGGCCCAATAGAGTAATAATAGTGGAGGTCGTTCAATGTAAGGTGGATTAAGTCTACTATGTTTGTTATTATTAAAATAGGTCCAACCAAGTAGTTAGTATTGAATAAATGTAATGTGGTCTCATTAAGGAAAGTCCACTAAGTAGTTAGGAGTTTGTTATAATTATGGTTCTCTTCTTAGCTATAAATAATGATGGAGTGCTCCTTATGAGATGTGTGGAGTTTATTGTATTTGGAGCTTATCCCATTAAGAGGTTGCCCAACCTTAAGAGGCAAGTGAACAAGAGTGGGTTCCTTCCATAAAACTATCAATTGTAAGGTGTTTCCCTACCTTAAGGGTATTTTTATATAATCAAGTAAAGAGGATTTTCTATATTATTCTTGGATATCTTCTATGTGATAGAATTTTCATATCTGAGATACTTAACAATTAGTATCAAAGCTCTATCTTGGGCCCAAAAGAGAGATTTTTTTTTTCTATTTGCGGCTTTTCAAAGGGAAAAAGAGGGTTGCCACACTAAGATCAATTCCTATAGATTTTTAACTAGAATTTAAAGAAACTTGATGTAGATCTGAGTTCCTTTGAGAAAAACACCCAAGTTTATTAAAAAAAACTCATTTAAATCAGATTCTGGAAAGTTAAGATATAACTCATTTAAAATCAATTATTTTAAGGTTTTTCCATGATGGCCACATGGATTGCAAAGCAAATATATTTTGATAGGGTGCTCATGTTATAATCAAACTAAGTCATAGGATAGAGGATTTTGGGGGGTTTATTTGCTATATTATATGTTATACTTCCGATCAATATCCAGTACGTTATAGCACTTGCAAATATCCACCCTCAAGCCCTAATGGAACTGAAGAATGACAATGTTCAGAAACATAACATTAGAGAAAAATGATAGAATCTTGCATGATCTAATGAATAGATTCAATAGGTATCAAAAATATGTGATGGATATTATTAAGGATACGTTTCATAAATTAGAGGAGGCACGTATTATTGGTCCCACATATCCTTTCATCAATGAAGAGTATATCGAAGAATGATATGTCTAGTATTATTTAGAGGATGATTGTGATGATTGGTCCATGGACAATTGTAATTTATGGGAAAATAACTACTTCCAACTTCTATTTGATGACTCTACTCTACCTTTTGTAGAGAAAAATATTATGGGAAGTTGAGAGCCTATTATGTCTACCAATGTTTAACTTGACTATTCTCTAGTAGTAGAGTGTTATGTAGATAATTTGTTGGATATGGATGGATCTATATATTTGGATCCCCATGATCATGGTAGGCATTTGGAGCACCAATCTCAGCTAGGTATTAATCTAAGGTATCTTCAAAGGAGATCTAACTTGAGTGCTTGGACATGGGACTCGATTTTATGAAGGCCCTTGGATTACTTCAATATTGTAGTTAATATTTGCATAGGGGACACTAGCTACCTCATCATTATGGTCAATGTGCATACATGGGACCCAGGTTTATAGTGGATCTTCTTAAACTAATTCAACATAGTGGTTATTACTTCCACATGGGACCTGATCAATCCCCTAGCTTACTTTAGCATGGGAGTGAACACTCATCCATGGGACCCTCGTGTGTGGCTGACCTTCTCACAACAAGCATTGAGGTAAACACTTTTTTCTAAAGGGTGTGAAGTGTTGGGATCCTCCCTAAGGATGTAATGAGGAGATGAAGGGCCCATTAGAGTAATAATAATGGAGGTCATTCAATGTAAGGTGGATTTGGGCCATCGTGTTTGTTATTATTAAATAAATCCCACTATAGTAGTTAGTATTAAATAAATGTTAAATGGCATCATTAAAGAATATCCACTAAGTAGTTAGGAGGTTATTATGATTAGGGCTATCTTTGTTAGCTATAAATAAGGATGGAGTCCTCCTTATGATATGTGTGGAGTTTATTGTATTTGGATCTTAACTCATTAGGAGTTCATTCAAATTTAAGAGGCAAGTGAACATGAGTAGATTCCTTCCATAAACAAATCAATTGTAAGGTGTATCCCTACCTTAAGAGTTTTGATATTCATAAAGTGTGGGGCATTTAATATCTTTTGTGATTCAATTTCTTGGGTTAAGGATCATAACAAGTGGCTATGCTTGATAATGATCAAGTTTTGAGAGAAGTTGAGAAAGTTACGAGATCAATAACAACCATCAATATGATTTGTCTTGGAATGATAAGGAGGGTTATTTGCCCAAAAAAATGCACTTGAGTTGTCATAACCTATCCTCATAGTTTTATGAACAAAAGTCATACCTAAACACAATATTTACAACCATACAAGTTCCTTAATCCCATGAGTAGCTTACAAATACTCAACTTTTCTAGTTGGTAATGCAACTATAACCTACCCCTTTCTCATCCAATTGATTAGTCCACTAAATAGGTTAAAGATATAACCACTTGTAGATATTTTATAGTGAAGATCTCCAGCCCCATCTACATCAACAAAGCCCTATATATCTATATCTCTATGAGTTTTAGGTCTTCCTTAGTAGGATATTGTATAATCTAAAGTGCCACATGAATATTTGAAGACCATCTTTATAGGTTTCCAATGCTCCTTTCCCGATTTTGACATATACCCACTCAAAACTCCCATTGCATGAGTAATGTATGGTCTAGTACATACCATAGTATGCATCATAGTTCCAACAACACTTGCATAGGGAACATGAGACATGTCCTCTACTTATTTGTGTATCTTGGTACATTGATCTGCACCTAACTATACACCCACAAGAATAGGAACCTTGATAGGTTTACATTCCAGTGTATTAAACCTCTACAATATTATCTCAAAATATTTCCTCTAATTCAACTAGAGCTTCCTATTTTCTTAATCTCTTTTAATTTCCATTCTAAAAATAAAATTTGTAGCATCAATATCTTTCATATCAAATTCAAAAAGAAATTGAGCTTTTAATCCTTAATTATTTCCTTGTTGTTTCTAACCAACAACATATCATCAACATACAAGACCACATAAATAAAATGATCACCAACTAGCTTGGAACACACGCAGAGATTAGCTTTGCTTCTTGAGAATCCAAGTCACAATATATAAGTACAAAACTTTTTATACCAAATTATTAGATATTGTTTTANAAAAAAGAAACAAAGGAATAATTCCCTAACATCATATTCTTAACTCCAGAGGAAATCGTTGAGATTCAGCATAATTTGGTATATTGGCAAGAAATATCCCAAAAGTCGTAGAGATAGGTGGAGGATGAATGGGTTGCATGTTTAAAGATCTCGGATTACATTGAAGATGTTATTGAACATTTTCAACTTCCCTCTTTTGAACCACTAGAGGACTTTCTTCCAACTCCTTAAGTGTTGGAATCCTATAAAAAATTACTGGAGCTCCAAAGTATTATATATATATATATATATATATATATATATATATATATATATATAAAATTCGAAAAGTTTTTGACTAAATAAGTCAAAAATGTGGTATGAATTTAGCTTTCTTTCCCCAAAATAGATAAATATATAAAAAAAAAAATATTATTGAATTTGTGGGCCCCATCCAATCAACATACTTTTCCTCATTGAGCAGTATGTAAAAAGTTATTTGAAGACTATGAAAAGTTTGAAAAGGACTTTCCTAAACATCACTTGGCCATCTCATTAAGTAGTTAGGATTTAATATGAAATTTGTTTATGTAACTAACTATAAATTTGTACAAATAAGAGAGATAAATATTATATAGAAGCTTTTTTCAATGCAAGTTTTTTTTTTTTCGCAAGAATTACTTTTTCGTTAATTTTTTTCGTTTTGTTAATATTGAGAAGTCATTTTTGGTTAGACAAAATATATATATATTAAGAAAATGACCATTTTTTTGTTTGTTGATCATGGATTACATTGGATGTGGATAA
Source organism: Picea sitchensis (assembly GCA_010110895.2). NCBI lineage: Eukaryota > Viridiplantae > Streptophyta > Pinopsida > Pinales > Pinaceae > Picea > Picea sitchensis. The sequence goes on from SNQJ01S0041461.1 coordinate 143,573, forward strand.
GTATGATATGTACTATCATGAATGTTTCTTATGCTTTAGATTACTCTACAAGATATTAATGTTTCTTATGTATTTATTTTTTCACAAACTTTTTAACTTTATTAAATGTGATATTAAGGAGTGTAGTTTGATTAAAATATTATTTTTTAATCAAAGTTTCATTGTAATTGTTGATTTGTTTATTTTTTAATTGAGAATTAATTTTAAAAACTGAAGGAACATATTTGCAGACAATCTTACATTTTATTTATGTTTATTATTGGTATTAACATAGTTGTAGTTTAGAGGGGAGGCGGGAGGGGGAGGGGTGATCTACGGCCCCGATGAAATCTTAGAATGGGTCTTTTCTTGGGGATTAGGGGAAGACACCAACAACATGGTAGAAGCTCTGAGTCTCTAGCAAGGCCTCAACCAAGCCCGGGAACTAGGCATCAATAAAATCTCGGTGATAGGAGACTCTTGGCTCCTAATCCAAGCCTTGGTCACTAACTCATTGCCAAATCAAATGAAAATTGGGCAAATCCTCAAGAAAATCCAAAGACTCTCTAAATCCTTCCAGAAGATTGATTTTTTCCATGTTCTTTGGCACTTAAATGAAGAAGCGGACAAGGCAGCAAAAGCCGCCACTCCCTTGAGCAAGGGACTCCACTCACTCAATGGGACCTCATCTTTTTCTCCAATTCCTTAACGAATTAAGGTGGGTGGCTTGCAGGTGGTCTTGTGCCCGAAAGAAGCAAGATGTCACACCTCCCCTCACTCTGACCCGTGGCATCACTTCAGCATATGATGATTTCTAGGCGAGAAGGTACACCTCCCCTAAGCTCGCGTCACTCTACACATATCTACATGAGGCTGCCACCATGCCCTTCAAGCAGTTAAGTACAGAGCCTATGTCTTTCCCGCAAGACAATCGTGCGAGGTTTTCTATCCAAATTATGGACTGGAACGCACGTTCTAGAAATAAATTAAGGGCGACATCTGACTCCCCCCCAGGCAGATCATTCTTTTATTCTGATCGTTGGTCTTGCTCGGCTCTCTCTGCATGGTCCCTGACCCTTCAAACTCTGATGAATTTATCCCCGGCCCTCTGCATGGCTTCCAGTTCCAAGTTTGTTACTCCCCCCAACCCCCCTCCTTCATTGGAACTGGAAATCCATGAATTGAAGTGGAAATTAAGCGCATAGAGAATATTTCTTCTCCAACTAGAAGGGGAAGGTGGCAGAAGGTTTGATATGTTTGAGGAATACCTCATTCAAATCAAAGAGGAAGCTTGAGAATCGCTCACGCAATCAGTGCAGATGATTAATGAATGTATAGCGGACCTAGAATCCAGGATGGAAAAGTTGGAGCTCCAAGTCGCCAAGAAGACCCTTCAACAAGATGCAGGGGCGAAGATCTCGTCAAATGTAGGCCCCTCGAACCCCGAGCAGCAGGCGTAACTCTGGTTCTCTTCTTTTCATGGCTCTTGCCCAGTTTTGGTTACTATGAAGATACATTGTTTGCAGGCTTTAAAATCCATAGGAGTTAAATTTTGGAATCTAAGCCATAATAGGCATTTATGGGCTTTGTTATATGGCGCCTATATATGTAATTTTGGATTTCATGCACAGGATGCATGCATGAACTATGTAGATGTTTCTACAATGGTCATACCACTGCTATATTAATACAAACTTCCTTTTCTTGTAAAAAAAAACATAGTTGTAGTTTAGCATTTTTTCAAGTGATAACAGTAAAATAGCTAAAACTAATAATCTCTTATTTTGCTTTTAACAAATTAAAAAATATATATTAAATCTCATCCTAAGGTTGTTGGGTCATTAATCCAAAGGGTTTTCCATGTTATTTAGAAAATAGTCTAATTGAGTCTCTTTTCTAAGTTAAACCCCTACTATTAATGCTAAGTCGATTGTCATGCCAACACTCTATTGAAGGAGAAGTCATGAGTTTTCCCATTAATGGGAACTTCCTAAAGCATTATTTGACATATTAGGCTTGGAAGGGGCACCCACTCATATGTAAATATTATCATAGTTCTTTAGTCAATTTTGATTTTCCCTCAATCTATTAATAGATATTTTATTGTTATTGAGAAAAATGTTGCTAAAAAACCAAATTGTGCTACCATTGTTCAAAGGATGATACAAAAATTATTAGAAAGAGATGCCTCCAAGATTATATCGTTCAACATATAAAAAAAATAAGTGTTGTATATCATTGCAAAGAAATTATATGACAAGAAAAAATTAGAGAATTCATAAAAATTTATCATTACGTAAAGGTTATACATTGGAAATAGTTGGAGTTAGTAGATATTAAGTTTTATAAAAATTTGCATTTCGCTCCATATTTATACAAAGGGTGTAATACAAAAAGTAAGTCAGTGATGAAATTAAAAATTTGAGTCTAGTCATTTAATTCAATTGGATCATTCATGATATAGCCTTGAGCACCTACCTACATGCTCTCCAGAATAATTTGTATCTTGCACATCTCCCTTTTGTGTATGTTGCATCTCTAATCAAATGGTCTAGGTTGTGTTTGGTAGAAGAACCTAATTCACTTGAACTTACAACATTTTGTTTTAAGCACTATTTAGTTTGAAAGGTATAGAAGAGTTGGCTTTGCCTATTTTCCTGCATAGGCGCCCAATATTTATTTTGGAAGAAAGAAGAGAAATGACTATAGGTGAACTAGTGTCACAAACCATATTAATAATTCATATTCATTATTTCCCATTTATTAGGTATTTTCTAATTGATACAAGAATTACAAAAAGAGACATAGGTTCAACCTGGTCCCAATAATTTAGACCAACCATCTCCATAAACCACATGTAGTCACCTAGATTGATATCTCAAAGCAAATTCTAACCTTGAACCTACTAAATACATAAACATGATGAATAATCCTACTGAACTCTAATACTTAAAGAAATATTTTGAGTTGAGTTTAAGTATGACAAGATCAATGCATGATATCCGCATGCATCAAGAGGTGGACTTTTGAAAAAAAAAAAACCTTTCCAGTCTTGATTGTGTGGAAGGAGCAGTGATGGATTGTTAAATTATTGTGACATGTCATCATAAAGTTGTTATTTGATTGGGCAGAGAGGTAGCATCAACTAAGGTAGCAGAAAATGATGTGGAATAGATGGCATGACATGAGGCCAACTAAGACTCCATTACCTAATGGATGAAAATACAATATTTCTTTGAAGGTACCAAGTCTGCACTTCATAATGCCTCATAGGGAAGCATTAACCCCATGTTGGAGTGAAATTTCATTGCCCAAAAAAATCATAAAATAGGCAAAGTTAGGGAGAGATACTTTATGACTGGCTACTTTCATCAAGTGGCTGAAATAAAAAAATTATGGGATCACATTTCACCTTGTGAGATCAACAAAATCCTTGATGTTGATCATTGATTATTAAATGGGTAAATAGCAACGATTTGATAGATAGTCAAATCAAAGATAGGATGACTATGAAAAGTTCTGGATGGACAACTTATTTCTATTTTGAAGGTGAAATGTAAAGAACTTTAAGGTGTAGAGAACACTTTAAAGTGGTAAACTATCGGTACATGTGGCATAATTCAAGAAATTTAGAGGTCCTCTTCCAATTTTGGATACCAATTATGTACTCTCTAGAGTGGTTCAAGACACGTAGGTGTTATCTCATGGAAATTAATATGGTAAGTTCGAAGTAAAGGTCTAGTCCTATCAACAAAAAATTGAAGCCAATGGTAATCTCACACTCGGTAAAACACTTCAATGATGTTGAAGTACTTGATTTCATTAGTGTGTGGCTCAACATTCAAAGTGTCATTTATGAAGTCAATTCTCTTTGGTAAACTGAAGTTTATTTGGTACCACCAAAGTAAAATATTGAGGATAATTATTTTCTCTCAAATCTAAACAAAGATATCAAAATTTTACAAGCCTATGAATGCTCAATTTGTGCGAACGGAAAATAAATCACCATATATGCATCATGACAATCTAGTGTTATAAAGATTGGAAAACAAGGAGATATGGGAAGAATTTGAATAATAGAGTATTGATCATGAGGTTGTGTTGGGATCCTCTCTAAGGGTGTAATGGGGGGCTGAAAGGCCCAATAGAGTAATAATAGTGGAGGTCGTTCAATGTAAGGTGGATTAAGTCTACTATGTTTGTTATTATTAAAATAGGTCCAACCAAGTAGTTAGTATTGAATAAATGTAATGTGGTCTCATTAAGGAAAGTCCACTAAGTAGTTAGGAGTTTGTTATAATTATGGTTCTCTTCTTAGCTATAAATAATGATGGAGTGCTCCTTATGAGATGTGTGGAGTTTATTGTATTTGGAGCTTATCCCATTAAGAGGTTGCCCAACCTTAAGAGGCAAGTGAACAAGAGTGGGTTCCTTCCATAAAACTATCAATTGTAAGGTGTTTCCCTACCTTAAGGGTATTTTTATATAATCAAGTAAAGAGGATTTTCTATATTATTCTTGGATATCTTCTATGTGATAGAATTTTCATATCTGAGATACTTAACAATTAGTATCAAAGCTCTATCTTGGGCCCAAAAGAGAGATTTTTTTTTTCTATTTGCGGCTTTTCAAAGGGAAAAAGAGGGTTGCCACACTAAGATCAATTCCTATAGATTTTTAACTAGAATTTAAAGAAACTTGATGTAGATCTGAGTTCCTTTGAGAAAAACACCCAAGTTTATTAAAAAAAACTCATTTAAATCAGATTCTGGAAAGTTAAGATATAACTCATTTAAAATCAATTATTTTAAGGTTTTTCCATGATGGCCACATGGATTGCAAAGCAAATATATTTTGATAGGGTGCTCATGTTATAATCAAACTAAGTCATAGGATAGAGGATTTTGGGGGGTTTATTTGCTATATTATATGTTATACTTCCGATCAATATCCAGTACGTTATAGCACTTGCAAATATCCACCCTCAAGCCCTAATGGAACTGAAGAATGACAATGTTCAGAAACATAACATTAGAGAAAAATGATAGAATCTTGCATGATCTAATGAATAGATTCAATAGGTATCAAAAATATGTGATGGATATTATTAAGGATACGTTTCATAAATTAGAGGAGGCACGTATTATTGGTCCCACATATCCTTTCATCAATGAAGAGTATATCGAAGAATGATATGTCTAGTATTATTTAGAGGATGATTGTGATGATTGGTCCATGGACAATTGTAATTTATGGGAAAATAACTACTTCCAACTTCTATTTGATGACTCTACTCTACCTTTTGTAGAGAAAAATATTATGGGAAGTTGAGAGCCTATTATGTCTACCAATGTTTAACTTGACTATTCTCTAGTAGTAGAGTGTTATGTAGATAATTTGTTGGATATGGATGGATCTATATATTTGGATCCCCATGATCATGGTAGGCATTTGGAGCACCAATCTCAGCTAGGTATTAATCTAAGGTATCTTCAAAGGAGATCTAACTTGAGTGCTTGGACATGGGACTCGATTTTATGAAGGCCCTTGGATTACTTCAATATTGTAGTTAATATTTGCATAGGGGACACTAGCTACCTCATCATTATGGTCAATGTGCATACATGGGACCCAGGTTTATAGTGGATCTTCTTAAACTAATTCAACATAGTGGTTATTACTTCCACATGGGACCTGATCAATCCCCTAGCTTACTTTAGCATGGGAGTGAACACTCATCCATGGGACCCTCGTGTGTGGCTGACCTTCTCACAACAAGCATTGAGGTAAACACTTTTTTCTAAAGGGTGTGAAGTGTTGGGATCCTCCCTAAGGATGTAATGAGGAGATGAAGGGCCCATTAGAGTAATAATAATGGAGGTCATTCAATGTAAGGTGGATTTGGGCCATCGTGTTTGTTATTATTAAATAAATCCCACTATAGTAGTTAGTATTAAATAAATGTTAAATGGCATCATTAAAGAATATCCACTAAGTAGTTAGGAGGTTATTATGATTAGGGCTATCTTTGTTAGCTATAAATAAGGATGGAGTCCTCCTTATGATATGTGTGGAGTTTATTGTATTTGGATCTTAACTCATTAGGAGTTCATTCAAATTTAAGAGGCAAGTGAACATGAGTAGATTCCTTCCATAAACAAATCAATTGTAAGGTGTATCCCTACCTTAAGAGTTTTGATATTCATAAAGTGTGGGGCATTTAATATCTTTTGTGATTCAATTTCTTGGGTTAAGGATCATAACAAGTGGCTATGCTTGATAATGATCAAGTTTTGAGAGAAGTTGAGAAAGTTACGAGATCAATAACAACCATCAATATGATTTGTCTTGGAATGATAAGGAGGGTTATTTGCCCAAAAAAATGCACTTGAGTTGTCATAACCTATCCTCATAGTTTTATGAACAAAAGTCATACCTAAACACAATATTTACAACCATACAAGTTCCTTAATCCCATGAGTAGCTTACAAATACTCAACTTTTCTAGTTGGTAATGCAACTATAACCTACCCCTTTCTCATCCAATTGATTAGTCCACTAAATAGGTTAAAGATATAACCACTTGTAGATATTTTATAGTGAAGATCTCCAGCCCCATCTACATCAACAAAGCCCTATATATCTATATCTCTATGAGTTTTAGGTCTTCCTTAGTAGGATATTGTATAATCTAAAGTGCCACATGAATATTTGAAGACCATCTTTATAGGTTTCCAATGCTCCTTTCCCGATTTTGACATATACCCACTCAAAACTCCCATTGCATGAGTAATGTATGGTCTAGTACATACCATAGTATGCATCATAGTTCCAACAACACTTGCATAGGGAACATGAGACATGTCCTCTACTTATTTGTGTATCTTGGTACATTGATCTGCACCTAACTATACACCCACAAGAATAGGAACCTTGATAGGTTTACATTCCAGTGTATTAAACCTCTACAATATTATCTCAAAATATTTCCTCTAATTCAACTAGAGCTTCCTATTTTCTTAATCTCTTTTAATTTCCATTCTAAAAATAAAATTTGTAGCATCAATATCTTTCATATCAAATTCAAAAAGAAATTGAGCTTTTAATCCTTAATTATTTCCTTGTTGTTTCTAACCAACAACATATCATCAACATACAAGACCACATAAATAAAATGATCACCAACTAGCTTGGAACACACGCAGAGATTAGCTTTGCTTCTTGAGAATCCAAGTCACAATATATAAGTACAAAACTTTTTATACCAAATTATTAGATATTGTTTTA
>SNQJ01S0041462.1:29576-51262 GCA_010110895.2 Picea sitchensis
TCTGTCATTTATTATTTTTAGTATCATGGTATTGTTTTAATTTTATTTAACATGAAAATGTTATATTTTATTTTTACAGGATTTTGCTGAACGACTTTCACATATGTTAGTGGGGATTTACTCTATAGAGAATGATATCATGGATGTCATCAACGCTTTTCATATTGAAAAGACACAAGAAGGAAGGAAAAAGAAACAAAAAGTAATGGAGGTTGAACCTGCAAGAGTAGACAAAAGCGAACATGAAAGAAGAAAGAAAAATCCTCATTCTAGAAATCCTAAAAGGGTTACATTTGAAAATGAGGAAACTCCAAATGAAGATTTTGTTGAGATTGGTCCCAATGAGGTTATCACTCCTTCTCGCAAAAGAACAAACAAGATAAACACAAAAGAGCGATGGTTGATGATGAATCTATTCCTATTGATTATGAAGAAATCATTGATTTACACGAAACACATTTAAATCATAAGAGGAAGAAAACAAATGTTGATAATGTTCAAGAATCCATCGTTAGCTCAAAGTATTATACTGAAATTCCTAAAGGTAGCAGAGAAATAATAACACCAAGTGCTAATCTAGAGCATGGTATTATGAAAACAACACAAAATGCCATTCAAAATAGAATGAGGACGACAAACTTAGTTGATGATGGCCACACATTTAAGTTGAATGTGAAACAACTTTATAAACTCACAAAAGGGTAGGAAAAATATCAGATTAGAAAACCACATCACTTGCATATTCACAATTTGAAAGCATTGATTAGGTACAATCCATATGCACATGTGGTTGACTACCTAGTTGTTGTTGACCCAATGGATGTTCCTACGAGGGAATAATTTTATAGATCAAAATATCTTGACTACAAATATTATGTGATTGGAGGGAATCATTATGTAGAGGCTAGAAGAGAATTGATGCAAGAATATCACAATAATCATCTTTTTGAGACAATCAAATGCATAATTTATGCCGGTTTAACATATTCAAAAGCAAAGTTACTGTTATGGGATCATAACACAGACAATGAGTACATAATGTCTATGACCTTCATTCAAAGGGTGAGATTTATCCATAATGAATTTTCTAAAATATGCCACGGGGAGAGATCAAATGTTGATGTTAAGTTTCAGAAGCAATGTTGTATGGAAATAGGATTCCCACTTGATGATGAAAATACAAAAGAAAAAAATCGCAAAGGAAGTGATATATTTAGACATGTGGATAACTATTTTCAATTGGGATTTAGAACTGGACAGGTATGGGATTTGATAGATGAAATCTTCACCCTATGGGAAAATATTAGTATAAAAAATCAGAGAGTTAAGAAGGCTAAACCATTGATATGTGGCACAAGTAAGATAGGTCATGACATAAAAAATATTCCCGATGATATGACTATAACACCTTGGATATCAATACAAGGAGTGAAGGATGATAAACTTATCATAACTATATTAACACATGTTAGGTCGAGAGAATTGTCAATGGAATAAATGTGTGATGAATTTAAAAAGTAAGTCTGTTGAGTTATTTTTATTTATGTTGGGACAAGAAAATTAATTTTTTCAGTTTAGCATATCAATTTAACATTATTTTTGTTTTATTTAGCCACAATGTGTATATGAAAATACAAGAGGAAATGGTCAAGATGTTGAATGAAGAAAGTTGGGATGATGTTAAACTCAACTATCCATATTTAAGCTCTTCAACAATATTGAAACAATTTTTTGTTGCATTAAAAAATGTATGTTGATTTATTACATTCATATTATTTGTTTGTAAGTTAATTTATTTATATTTTAATAGTTATAGATATATAACTGTATCTTTGTTTGTTTCATTAAATATGCCAAAGAAGAATGCAGATGGAGTACTTGAATCTTTCAAAAGTTTTATTCAAAAAGCCAAGTTTGAAAGAGAAAGAAGGAGGCGTGTTCAAAATGTTCAACTTGATGACATCCTTGATCACTACATTTGGAATGGGCTCGACACTGTTCAATATAAAGTGATATTAGGTGATTATGAAAAACTTGCAAATATTGTTCCTAAGAAAGAATACTCTCTAGTTATTGCAGATATTCCTCATGGTTATAATATCCAAAACATTGGATATGATACTGAGCCTTATACTTACCAAGCTTTCAGTAAAGTGGTTATGGGATTTACAAAAGTTACAACATCACCATTTTGGATATTTCTAGTATTTCATTCAGACACACAACAAGGATCAGTACAATCAAGCTTCAAAGGGAAAGAAAAGACAAGCATGTAATTTATTTGGTAAGATATTGAAAGTGTATGTTTAGCAATTAAGATTAGAAAACAATTTTATTAATTCACAAGTTAATTGAATTTTCACTTATTTATGTTAAAGGAACAAGACTAATATTCAGAGCTCCAAGAAAGAATCATTTAAATGTGATTTTGAGAGTATACATCTTGCAACTTGGACAAAAGATGATTCTTATAATTCTATTATTGCCAATGCAAATGATGGAGAGACTCCTAGTAGTATATTGGTATACAATGCTGTGGTTAGAAAGCTAACAAATGAGGAAAACGATTTTAAATGAGAGATTGTTAACATTTATCAAAAACCACAAGCATTAATTAATTATCTTATAGATAAATTTTCAAATGAAGGAGATTGGGGTTTGGATTTGTTCTCGGATTCAGGTAATAATTATGATCTAATATTTATGAAATCATGCTTCAATCTTAAATTATTTTTAATTTATGTCTTTTTACAGTATTTAACTTCATTATTTATTTTTTATTTGGTGATTAGGTACAACATTAGCGTGTTGCCTATAGAAAGGAAGGAATTGCATAGCCATTGAAAGTGACCCAATATAGTGCAGTTTTATTCAACAAAGAATTAATGCTATTCCAGCTCTTCCAGATGAAATGCAAGAAGTTGGCTTGAGGAAAGGAGATTTTAGTGAATCAAAGGTGGCAAAGTTGTCAAAGGAACCTAAAGTACCATTAGGAGGAATGATTGGAAAGGATCACTTTGGAGAACTTGCAGATATCAAAGAACCAATGGAAGAACAAAATGACACAATGGAAGCACAAAATGACGTCGAAGAATATGATAATGTGTATGTTGAGAATGATGAATTTTGGATATATGATATTCTTGATTAGTTTAAAGATGCCTTTGAAGACGATGCTCAATTTTGCAAATTTTTTATGAGTTATAATTGTAATGATTTGACTTTCATATTTTAAAATAAGAATAAAGATGTATTTATTTTCAGTTTTCATTGGAAAAGCCACAGTGTAGTCATTAGATTGTCGACGTTTCAGATCCAGATCAGGATCCATCTTCAGGACAAAGAGCCTGGGTCTTAAGAGAAAGGGAAGAGCTGGTATAAATATTAGAAGTGGGAAATTTTATTAGTGTCGGCTAAGTAGAATTATTTAATAGTTTAATTTTATAAAATATCACTAGGGTTTCTTAATTTCTTGTTTATTAAAGGTTAGGATAATTTTAGGGTTTTATATTTATAAATATATCCATATATATAATTATGTTTTGGGGTTTTGTTGGAGGTAAATTAGAGTGTTAATTCTAGGGTTAGGTTAATAAGGAGTGCTTGTCTAGGGTTTAATATTAGGGTTTTTTATGTTAAAAGGAAATTAGCGGGTTCTAATTAGTTTAAGGTAATGTACTAAGGTTTCTAAATAAATTTCATTTTCTAAGGTTTAATTTTTAATTAATTTAATTATTTTATAGGGTTTAAATTATATTGTTTTATAAGAACTTATTAGGGTTTATACTGTTTATTTGAATTATTAATGTATAAATTTCCATCTTCTAAGGTTTAATTTATATTATTTTATAAGAAATTGCTAGGGTTTATTGAAATATTGTTTATTTGAAGGTTAAGATAGTATATTTAGTGATATTAGGGTTTTTTATTTAAAATTAATTATTAGGTTAATAAGAAAAGAGGTTCAGGTGTGCTTGTTAAGGGTTTGATATTAGGGTGAAAATTGTTATAAGGTGAAAAATTTTGGGTTCTAATCCAAAGTTTCTTGTTGTTTTTTGTGTAACAGGGGGAGCCAGTTTTCTCTCAAATCTAGTCCACTATCTCTGTTAAGGTTACTAGGGTGCTTACGGATTTCAATGGCTTCTCTAATATGACGTTTGAAGAGGTGATTCTCTTTAGCGAGGATTTTGGTGTCTTCTAGGCGAACATGGTGTCTAGTTTTGATGGAGTGTTCAGCTAGGGCGGAGGTGCGGATGCGTTCGTTCTTGATGTCAGCTCCATGTTCTTTTTTAAGTTTGTCTTTAACTGATCTCATGCTCTGTTTGATGGTTACAAGGGGTTTGAAGGAGGTTTTAATCTCTTTTTTACTGAGTATTGCTAGAATACTCAGTAGAGTTCTCGTTAAGTTGGTAACTATGTTCAATGTCTAACAAACTGTGTCGAAGCCTTCATTTTATCATGGCACTCTTCTTCTCTTCCTCAAAAATTGCCTCTATCATGTTTCCTTAATTGAATATCCAATGACTAATCAATCATCCGATAGTTCAATTGACTAACCCATCTCCAGTCACATTCTACTTTCTTTATAGGCCATCACCAAGAGCTAATGATTAAATGGTTCACATGCATGTCAATGACTTGAATGGTCTAACTCTTACCTTTTATCTTCTATTACACAACACTTCGACTCCTTGTTAACCATTCACAACCACCTAGTCAACAAGTATCCCATTGAAATTTCCACATTGAAAAATATCTTAGTAACACACGTATCCAATTACCATATTTTTGTAGATGAGGCTTTTTTGGATCCATTCAATCGACCAACTACTCATCTTTCACTCATGTTGGAAACATACATGCACTAGTTGACTATAGTGTAGTTGACAACAAACTAGTCAATTCTCTTCTTCGTCAACCTTCTCTGGTTAAATATCATTCTATGAACTCTTCCTACTCGAGCTTATTAGTGGAATATACGTAGATAGTCCTTATCTTGATATGTCTTTAATCATAAATTAATGTACCATTTCAAAATTTATCCATTCACTCTTAGTATTTGTTTCTCACATTTTACTAACTTAATATTATAGGCATTGATTTAATAGGGTTACGATTCAATAATAAAAAATAAGGCATGTAAAAACTCTCTTAGAGACATGAATAAGAGGTCCAGGGCTAGGTATGAATGAATTTTATGGAATAATACAACTTATAACAAAATTTTAGCAAAACAAAAATTCTTGTAATCTTTAATTCATTGTTTCAAGGTCTGCTACAACAGTAATGGCTCTCTAGAAAACCACTTCCTACTCTTGAGTTGCCAAGAAACAACCTCAAAACCTCACTTCTTCAAGTTAAACAAGAAAAACATCTATTTAATTACAAACTCTCAACCAATCCTTTCAAGTTCCAAGCCTGTGGCCTAGTGGTAAAGGCTCATGGTTAAATAGTTGGAGGTTGCAGGGTCAAACCTATTGGGTCATTATATTATTTGTAGTGAAATTCTAGTTGAGGTGGATCGACTGACAGTCAAAGGTCGAGGTGGTTTGACCGGTAAAGTCGAAGTCGAAGACATCGACAACAAGTCAAATGTCGAGGTGGTTTGATTGGTAAATTCAAAGGTTGAGGTGGTTCGACCGGGTAAAGTTGAATTTAAATACATCGACATCAAGTCAAAGAGGTCAAACAACAAGAGGTTTACAAGTGGACATGTGGAAACTGACTGAAGATCGAATGAAGGCCGACTAGTAGTCGATTGGTAATCCGAATTGGTAGTCGATTGTAACAAAATTCTGAGATTTGTGGGATTTGTAGCCAATGATTTGCGTGGATCTGTAACTTCTTTTCGATGCCTTTTCTTTAGGGTTTTAACTACTATAAATCCTATAAATAAGGCATGTTGTAATGATGTAAAAGCTAATAGATAATCACCAATGATGAAATTTTGGAGGTTGTTAGTCATGTAGATGTAAGTCGAATTGGCTACATGACTGTTTTTGTGTAAATCAATAAGGTATGCTGTTGATTGCATCTTAGGTGTGGACCAAGGTTAGGCATGCCACCTTTTATTATGAATGAATAAGAAAACAAGAGAGCATAATTCTCAAGGAATGCTGGTTTTCGAGCTTTGGAAGATTAAATTTGAAGATCTCCTTGTGGATCAAGAACAGTGGGCTACAATCTATCCAGGTACCATGCTGACAAGTATGTTGACAGAGGAATGGGAAAAACTCGAGAGAAGGGAAAGGAGTATGATTTGACTTTATCTTGCAGATATGGTACTACTGAATGTCTCAGGTGAATATTCATCCAAGAAAATGTGGGACAAGTTGGGAAGCTTGTACGAGTCGAAATCCCTAGTAAATAAGTTGTTTCTCAGAAAGAAACTGTATCTTCTAAGGATTAGTAAGGAAAGCTTGGTGACTAAGCATTTAAATGTGTTTAATACCATTTTAATGTGGATATTAAAATCATCGAGGAGGAGAATTGTGTTAGCCTACTATGTTCTTTTCGAGACTCCTAGGATAACTTAGTCATGGCTATAGGGAGTAATACAACCACATTAGCACTAGAAGATGTGGTTGCATCTATACTGTCAGAAGAAATGAAAAGGAAGAACATGGAAGGATTGACCAAAGATGCATTAGTGGTGAGTGGTCGACTGGTTGAAAAATATAAAGCAAAATTCTTCGATAGAAAGTCTAAGTCAAAGGGTAGAGCTAAATCCCCTGTTCAGTCAATGAGAAGATGCTGGAAATGTGGTAAATCTGGGAATTAAAAAAAGGAATGTAAGTTGAAGGAAATGGAATTCAGTATAGGATTCGAAGAGAAAGAGTCGACTGAGAGAAATATGACTACAGATAAGGGAAGCAATGTGTACTTGGCGTCAAATAGTACACTGTTGGATCAATATGTTTGGTTGATTGACTCCAGAGCATCCTATCATATGAAACCACATAAATAATGGTTCTGCAATATGAACAATATGAAGGAGGAGATGTTTTATTGGGGGATGACTCGACAACCAAAATTATTGGATGAGGAAGAGTTCGATTGATACTGCAAGAAGGGTGGAGTAGAACCCATCTAGGTGTTCTACACATTCTAGGTTTGGAAAGAAACCTGATATCTGTCAGCAAGATGAGTGATGCAGGGGTGCACACTCTATTTCATAAGGATTAGTGCAAGATTGTCAGAGGTGTGATGGTATTAATGAAATGAGTTCATATTGGAACCCTTTACAAGTTATTAGGGAGTGTCGACTCGACTATATGCAACCACATTGTTTTTCTTGAATTCAACTTGACTTTGACTTGATTCGACTCGACTCAAGATGAGTCGATTCAAATCGATTCAACAAGTCATCATAAATTTGGCATGAGAGGGTGGGGAATATTGGAGAAAAAGGAATTCAAGCTATGCATAACAAAGGTATGATAGAATATTTTCCTGAATGTAATTTAGAAGTTGAATTTTGTGAACATTGCATATATGGAAAACAAAGTCGGGTGAGGTTCCCATATGGAGCGACAAGGGAAAAGGGGATTCTAGAGTTGGTTCATAATGATGTGTTTAACCCTGTTTCAGTGCCTTCACTTGGTGGATCCATATTTTATTTCTCCTTCATAGATGTTTTTTCCAGGTAGACATGGATATGTTTCCTGAGGAATAAAGCATAGGTTTTCGAGAAATTCAAAGAGTTTAAATATCTTGTAGAAAATCAGATAGATAAGAATATTAAGGTGTTGAGAACTGACAACGGTGGTGAATTATGTGGAAACGAATTTGACTAGTTCTACAAGAAGTGTGGCATATCACTCCAAAATAACACACCATATACCCCACAACAAAAAGGATTTTATGAGAGAATGAACAATTTAAACATTGATGGACAAGGCAGGGAGCATGCTCAATGGTGTTGGGATCACAAAAGAATTCTAGGTGGAGGCATTCGACACTAAAAAATATCTATTGAATATGTATCCTTTGTTGGTTCTAGTCAACATGACTCCACATGGGGTATGGTCTAGTAAGAAGCCTTTAGTTTCACATCTCAAATTATTTGGCTGTGATGCATTTGTGCATGTTTCCAAGGAAAATAAGAGAAAGATAGACAAGAAGGAAATCAAGTGTATTTTCATTGGATACAAAGAAGGAATGAAATGATATAAGCTATGGGATCATGCATAAAGGAAAATAGTGTACAATTGAGATGTGGTATTCAAATAAGTTGGAAGTAAGTTCGATCCTGAAGGAAATTTTCAAACTGAGAATAATCCAGAGAGGGTGCAGTTTGAACTAAGGAATGCAGAAGATGATTCATATGAGTCGACTGAATCAGAAGAAGAGGTGGAACAAACGACCTCGATCGTAAGGAGGTCACAATGAGTAAGAAAAAAAATCTACAACTATATTCTTCCTGAATTTGGTTCCTCATTTGTGTTAACTACCACCGACGATGAGCACAAGTTAGTCGGGGAGGTAGTCGACTCAGCAGAGGGAAAAAATTGGAAGGATTCCATGGTCGAAGAGGTGGAATCCTTGCAAAATAATGAGACATTGGACTTTGTCAAATTACCTAGTGGAAGAAAACCCATCGGTAGCAAATGGGTATTCAAGAAGAAGATGAATACAATAGGTCAAGTTGAGAAATTCAAAGCTCGACTGGTAGAGAAAGGATATTCCCAAGTTGAAGGAGTCGAATTTGATGAGATTTTTTCCCCTATTGCAAAATTAAATTCCATTAGAATATTAATGTCTTTGGCTGCAACATTTGATCTAGAAATAGAACAGATGGATGTAAAGACAACGTTCCTACATGGGGACTTGGAAGAATAAATCTATATGAAACAACCTAAAGGTTTTGTAGGAAAGGGAAAGAAATATTTGGTGTGCAAACTAAAAAGATCCCTTTATGGTTTAAATAAATCACCAAGGATGTGGTACCAAAATTTCGACACATACATCCTTATTTTGGGGTTTGCGAGAAGCAAATCTAATCACTGTATATATTCCAAAGAAGAAGGTGGGCATTTCATATATGTAGCATTGTATGTCGACGACATGTTACTGATTGGAAACAACATGAATAAAATAAAGGAGGTGAAGAAGCAACTATCGTCCAAGTTCGACACAAAATATATCGGTGCAACGAACTTCATTATGGGAATGGAGATCAAGAGAGATGTAGCAACTAGAAATCTATGGTTGAACCAAACAAAGTATGTTGAAACAATTTTGAAACGTTTCAACAAGCAAGATTGTGAACCTATGAAGGTTCTAATTCCCGTGGGAGCAAGACCGACTGTTGAACAATTTCCAATGACACAGGAGGAAATAGAGAACATGAAACATGTTCCCTATGCAAATTTTGTTGGTATTCTAATGTATGCGATGGTATGCACTCGACCTGACATTGCCCATGCAGTGTGAGTGTTGAGTAGATACATGTCGACACCTGTGAAGGGGCACTAGAAAACTGTAAAGAGAGTATTCAGGTATTTGTGTGGAACAAAATATTATGCTATATGCTACCAAGGAAAACCTGGAAGTGGTAGTGAATTAAATGTACATGGCTTTTTTTATGCCGACTGGGCTGGAGATATGGATCGATGGAGGTCAACCGATGGACATATGTTCAATATGTTCAGTGGAGAAATCATATGGATGAGTAAGTGACAGATGCTCATATCCTTTTCAACAACACAAGGTGATGAATACAGGGCAACCGATCACGGAAGTAAGGAAATAGTATGGATGTAAAGCATGTCTTCAGGAATCAGGTTTGAGTAGAGAGATATGAAGTTAAGTTTCTACATTCAAAGTGTAATATTCCTGGCAAAGAACCCAAATTATCATTCTAAGACTAAGCACATTGATGTACAATACCATTTCATGAGAGACATGGTGGAAATAAAAAGGGTGCTATTGGAGAAAGTAGACACATTGTAAAACATAACAGACTCTTTGACCAAGTTTGTGAGTGCTGAGAAGTTCTCTTGGTGCAGAGAGGAAATATGCATTACTACCATGGTTCTGTGAATGAGAGTTCAGAGGTATCCTGATTTCAGCAAAGAAAAAAACAAGTGGGAAAATGTTGAGTTTTTATATTCTTTGTAGTGAAAGTCTAGTTGAGGTGGATCGATTGACAATCGAAGGTCGAGGTGGTTCAACCGGTAAATTCAAAGTTGAAGAAATTGAAAACAAGTTGAAGGTCAAGGTGGTTTGACCAGGTAAAGTTGAAGTCGAAGACATCTACAACAAGTCAAAGAGGTCAACCGAAAAGAGGTCGACAGGTGGGCATGTGGTAACTGAATGAATACCGAATGAAGACTGACTGTCAGCTAACTAGTAATCCGACTTGGTAGTTGATTATAACAAAATCCTGATATTCGCAGGATTTGTAGCCAATGATTTGCATGGATTTGTAACCGCTTTTGGGTGACTTTTGTTTAGGGTTTTACCTACTATAAATCCTATAAATAAGGCATGTTGTAATGCTATAAAAGCTAACGGCTAATCACCAATGATGAAATCATGGAGGTTTCTCATTATGTAGATGTAAGCCGAATTGGCTACAGGGTTGTTCTTGTGTAAAACAAGAAGGTATGATGTCGATTATGTCTTAGGTGTGGACCAAGGTTAGGCATGTAACCTTTTATTCTAAATGAATAAGCCAAGAAGAGAGCATAACACTCAAGGAATGTTGGTTTTCCTGGTTAAGGTTTCCAGGGTAAAATCTCTATGTACTGTGTGTTTACTTTGTCATTTGCTTTCTCGTTCAAATATTTCTTCCTCTCTTTTGCTAGGTTTAGCGTGGAATTGTTCCTCATTTAATAACATGTGGTATCATAGCTTGGTTTAACAACCTTGGATCTGAGCTAAACCTTAGGTCTAGTATGATTCGTAAGTCAACAATCTTTAAAGATTGTGTTTAAAGAATGGAGAGCAACTCGAGAATAGAGACCGAAAAATTTAATGACCAGAATTTTGAGCTTTGGAATATTAAAATTAGATCTCCTTGTGGATCGAGAACAATGGGAAGAATTCTGTCCAGGTACCATGCCGAAGGGTATGTTGACAAAACAATTGGAGAAACTTGAGAAAAGGGAAAGGAGTATGATTCGACTTTGTCTTGCAGATTTAATATTCTTGAATGTCTCAAGTGAAGATTCAACCAATAAATTGTGGGACAAGTTGGGAAGCTTGTACCAGTCGAATTCCCTGGTAAATAAGTTGTTTCTCAGAAACAAACTGTATCTTCTGAGGATGGGTGAGGGTAGTTTCTCCTTTTATTTGTTCTTTCCTTCCTTTGACTGAACTGAATGCTACAAGAAACTATCATGAACATTCCTTCCACCTAACTCAATATGAGTTGCTTGTAGAAAAACTTCATAAAAAATAGTCTGATTAAACATAATAATAATATGGTTCAAATGAGCATGTAACCCACCAATTTACTTTAAAAGAGTTTCTTGTGTATAAAGAGGATTACCTAATCTTAGTTCCCTTTTTCTAAACTCCTGAGTATATTCCTATACACTTTGTCCTTTATTTTTCCTTAATGTTTGCCAATCCATTATTGCTTGTTGTATATAACCTAATGGATAAACTTTCTTCTTTATCACAACTGTAAATTCATACTAAGAATATATCATTTTACCTATTCAAAGAATATCTTATTGAGTTGGATTGTCCCACCAGATCAAAGATGTGCCTCCCAGTCGAAGAGTGGCTAATTGGATCTTTGAAATGTCATCAACAATTTTATGAATCTTGAAATAGACTTAAAGTTGCTTGATCTAGTTATCCAAATTTTCTTCTTTAAGTTCACCATCATAAATTGAAAAATCAAACTTGACATCAAGTTTCAGTATAGGAAAATCAGATGAAGTTTTCTTAGAATGCTTCTTGAAAGAAGAAATTTCAATCGAACTAGAAGAATATGATGACGAGGACAGAGGAGTATTAGGAGAGTCATCACCACCTCCTTCTCCTCCAAATTTTACAAATGGACCACCTTCCTTGGGATTCTTTAATTCATGGTAAAACTCTTCCACCATAGCTTTATTCGTCATGAATGCTTTAAGAAAAGTGGCTTCAATACCAAAATGATTTATTTCTTTCGATGATGCCATTTATCGTCTTTGGAATATGCGTCCAATTTCTGGATTAACTTCTTCAAGCGATCCTTCACCATGCTTGAACTTGAGCCTGGTTAACATTCACCCTTGAAAATCTTGTCAAACCTGCTTTGATACCAAACTTGATCCAAAATTATTGACTTGATTTGCAAATAATTATAATGTGAATTGACCTAGCTCAACTTTTAAAGAATTTAATAAAAATTGAAAGGCTGAATTGAAGAAATGAACACTAGAAAATAAAGAGACAAGAAACAAAAATATTTGTTAACAGAGTTCACGCATCATGGGCCATGTCTCCGTGTCCACTTCCAATGAGTGACCACTCCATTAAGATATCAAATTCTTAATTACATCAATTTGGTCTCCAACATGCAACCAAACTTGTCTTCAGGTTTTCTACAACAATAATGTCTCTCCAGAAAACCTTTTCCTACTCTCAAGATGCCAAGAAATGGCCTCAAAACCTCATTTCTTCAAGTTAAACAGGAAAAACATTTGTTTAATTACAAAATCTCAACCAATCCTTTCAAGTTCCAAGCCTATGGCCTAGTGGTAAAGATTCTTGGTTAAATAGTTGGAAGTCCTGGGAGAAGTTCGCGGGGTCAATCTTGCAGACCTTCCACTTTTGGATATAAAACAACAAATATACTTTAAATGATATTTCTTTTGCTTCGATTACAAAAAACAACCGTTGGCCTAATGGTAAAACACTGTATTGGTGCCGAATAGGTCAAGGGTTCGATCCACCCACCCGAACCTTTAGGGGTTGATAAACCCCTTTTGGTCAAATTGGGACTACCACTTGGAGGCCTTTGATTGGTCCACGTGGTGGCCCTCGTAACCTATGAAGTCATCTTACCACACCTTCCACCACGTCAGTGCCACATCATGCTGATACATTAGTGCCACGTAAACATCCATACATTCCAGTCAACATGCTAATTCAACATCCATAAAACCCAGTCAACATGCCACATCAACATCCATACAGTCCAGTTAGCATGCCATGTCAACATCCGTACTGCCACCTGTTGTTATGAGAAATATTACCTTGTGGATAGGTTAATCTTCCCTTTGGATAGGTTAAGATCTCATTTGGACCAAGACTCCTTCTTTGGTCCAAATACAGAAGTAAACAAATGGTGTCTACTTTCCTTATAGATCTAGTTCATTAACCTATAGATAGAAGAAGGAAGACACACCTATTTCCCAAATTTTGTCCTCGTTGCTTCGTACTTTTTCCTAACCGTTCCAATTCCTTCAGCAACCAAAGAGACCTGCAAAATAAGAGGCAAGCAAACCTTCCTACTTCTACTAGATTTCATTATATAAAAACTAGATCTATCTATACCCGATTTGACTTAAGCATAGACATTATCATAAAAATCACAATGAAATGAATAGGCCAAGTTAATATTAAATGGAAAGCCAAAAGAAGGCACTTACAAATCAAGTTGATGTCACCACAATCTTCTCCAAGCTCTCCTCATCTAGGCCTTGCATGAAATCCTTGAGATCAAAATTCTTATGCTTCAATGGATTCTTTCTCCCAGGATCAACAATTTGACACCTAAAATCTTCCTCATTTTACCTTGGAATTCCCTCTCTATATAGGATTTGGAGGCATAACCACCATGGAGAAGATCACTCACTATATCTAGTAAATTGGGATCTCCAATATTTTTAGGGAGAAAATATATCTCAAGGATTTTAGGGAGAAAATATATATCAAGGATTTTAGGGAGGAAATATATCTCAAGATCCATGAAATTAGGATATTGGTTTGAGAAAATCTCTCAACCATCCTTCTCCTTGAGATTAGGAAACTAAATGTGAAGTGGATTCTCACACTAAATTAATTTCCTTTTTATGAGTAATAATGAATAATTCATGTTGTCAATTGGGTTAATCTCGAGTGGTTTGTGTTGAGGGGTGTTTTCCCTCCCACCCAGGTTCAGTTCCCACAAGTGACATGTTGAGCTCTTAAATGAGCAAGGTATTGAAAAATCCTCATCTTTCTACAAAATTTGGTTTAACTCAGGTACCATCCTCAAAATGAGGGGAAGTACCCAGTGGGTTTCCCCATGATCTATTCCAAGTTGAAAAAAAAGACTAATTAATGTGCACATAATATTTTTACCTTCTTATGATATATTTCTCCTCCACACTGACTATGGATTGTGACAAATGTTCTTTCATGGTGTCAAGGCGTTGTGACACTTAGTAAAGTGCATGTGACACTTATTAAGGTGCATACAACACTTGACAAAGTTCATGCAACGATTAATAAGGTGCACATGACACTTTACGACACTTGCAACACTTAGGTGTAAATAGGTGTGACACTTAATTGTGACATTTTGGTGTGTGACAACTATCCTATATATATGGGCATGTGTCCTATCCATAATGCCACGTGTCAGTCACTGATGATGCCACTTGTCCACCCTGTCACTTTTTTGCATGTTTTTCCAAAACTTCATAACACCATAATTTTCTCATACGACGTCTGTTTGAGCCTGTTCAAGTTGTGTTGGAAATATCTTGATGAGCTCTTCGACATGGAGATATTTCATCAACATTTGAGAACATTAATTTTTATCGGTAAAAATATCCACTTGGATTAGAGTTGCTTCTCAACTGTTCTATTACCTTCTTTTCACATCATTGATTGTTAAGCTTCAAGTGATGTTGCACCTCAATCACCTCCTCTCCATTAAAGTTGTGTATGTAGCACTTTTTTTGTGCATGTGTTTTCTCCATTTTCCCTTCCCATTTCATTCTTGAATATGATTTTTCAACACATTCTTATCAATGGGAACTTTTCTTCCTCCATATCCCACTCTTCAAACCATTTCTTGCATTGTTGGTCGCACATTTTCTTCTTCCTTTTTAGCTCATCTTCACTGATTCTAACTAAACAACAATTGTTGTCCATGAATATCATTTTTTGTATGTACCAGTTTTCTCAATGCTTCAAATTAATTATAATGGATATATTCTTGTTTTGGCTAGGATTATATCATAGGGGGTGGTGTTTTTCACTCTTAGACAAATTTTTATCATGTGTTCTTGTACTCTCTCAATCTAGTTATATTTTTTTAATGGATATAATTGGTCCCCATACTTTTCATCCATGAAGGAGTATCGAGGTTGTCCGCATTTGAAAGAGGGAGCATAACATTTTCCAATCCCAAACCGCTATTGAATTGCATATATTTTGCAATAGGAAGAATTCCTTCCACTCTCTTTGCAATATTTTCCCACATAGGTTTTGATAGTGGAAATGGAATAATAATTCCCATAGAGGTTATATTTCTTGGACTCAATTTGTTGTGGATATTTATGAGAATTTTTAAACATATACTCATCATCTGGGCCGCTTGACCAAGCTTAAACAATCGGGTACAGATGAAGACTACATCTATGCTTTTGAGCAACTGGGTTTCTACAGTGAAGGAATATTGGATACCTTTTTTCAAGAACGTTTTATTAGTGGTATGAAGGAAAAAATATGTTCTTAAGTATTGATGTCTATCCCTACCACTTTTCTCAAACTCACTCACAAAGCTAGAGAAGCACAACAAGTGGTTACTACTCAAATAAAAAAAACCATCCTTTATTCCCTATCCCAATACCACCACCCCCTCTCTTCCACCCCCTCCTATCAATATCCACAAGTCAAATTAGAATAAAATGGAAGAACATCAACTTAAAGGCCTTTTTTACAATTGTGATGACAAATATTTTCCTGGCCACAAAAATAAGGAGCATAAATTTTTTATGGTCATTTCTGAAGAAATTTAAGAAGATGATGGTGATGCTCTCCCTCAAGAACATATGCCTCATTCAGATGATGACATCCCTCCTAATCAACCAGATGTGGAACTCTAAATCTCCTTACATGCCTTGACTAATATTTAAGCTCCCCAAACTCAAATTAATTTTCTACATCAAGCACCATGAAATCATTATCCTAATTGATAGTGGTAACACCCATAAATTTATTCATCATCAAGTCACCCAAGAGACACATTGTTATATCCATGCACTAAACACATTTTAGATCATGATTGCTAATGTTGAGCACATTCTTATACTGAGAGGAGGGGTGAATTAGTGTAAGATAATTTTTTACTTTTTCAAACATTCTTCAATCATAAGAAAACAATCACATTGTAGAACATGGAAGACAATATTTACATGGAAACCCTTCTGAGAGAAAACCACAAAAAATATATTTATAATTATTTGTAGGCACCAACCTACTGTTCCAAATATTTGTAAGTGCCAAACTACTGGAGACACCAATCCCCATTGACACAAATCTTGGTAGGCACCAACCTACTCTTATAGATCTTCATAGACACCAATCTACTAGAGACACCAATCCCCACCGCTAAGCACCAACTTAGCAAGATACACCAATCTTTTATAGACCTTCATAGAAAACAATATACTAGAGACACCAATCCCCACTACTAAGCACCAACTTAGAAAGAGACACTAATCTCTTTGTGTGAGTGGCACCAACCTTCAACGTGTCTGCTTGTTACCTCTTCCATCACCATGTATGACCAAAAAATGAACTTACAAATGGTAACTTTCTCAAACTTGTTGTTTTGGGCCTCTTCCCAAGAATGAACTTATACATCTTGCCACGTATCCAAATTTTCAAATATGATTATGAAATTGTTATCTGAGTTACTTTTGTATGTCTCCTTTGTTCTTTGAAATTTTCATTGTCTGAAGAGTCCCAAAAAACAAGTTATAGTAAAAATTTCAAGATGACTTGTTTGAAACTGATTTCAAGACCATCTAGGAATCCTAACTTCCACATGGCGTATCTACGAAAATATAGTGAACCAACATATGAAATTTGTACCACATGTACACCACGATCTCTCCTCTATATCTGGAAAGTTTTAAGGTCTGAATCATCCTAGAAATAAGTTATAGTGAAAGTGCCAAGATGGCCTGCTTGAAACTTATTTTAGGAGCATTAAAAAACCCCAACTTTCACATGGCATATATATGAAAGTATAGTGCACTGTCCTCTAAAATTTGTACACATGTACACCAATATCTCTCCTCTATCTCAGGAAAATTTCAAGATATGAAACATCCCAAAAAATAATTTATAGTGAAAGTACTAAGTTGAACTATTTGAAACTGATTTCAGAAGTATTCAGGAACCCTAAATTCCATAAGGCATTTCTCCAAAATTATAGCGAACCGACATCTGAATTTTTTTCCAAATGTACACCAAGATCTTTCCTCCATCTCTTTGAAATTTACAAGTCTGAAACTTCCTAAAAAAAGTTATCACAAAAATGGCAAGATGACTTGAAACTGATTTCGCAATTCAATCTTTGCTAATCCATTTTTCACACGGATACTTTCTCTTAATTTTTTCTCTTTTTATACTTTTTCATAACCATTCATGAAGGGAAACATCCCCTAATTAAATAATTAATTCCCAAAACCATGGGAAAATACTCCAAACCCATAGGTTTGAAGCCCCCATTTCACTTTTTACTTTTTCATTTGCAACCATTTTTTAATATACTTGTAAATATATCTATATAAGTTAATATTGTAAATATTATGTGTATTGTAATTCCATAATATGACATCAATGACAATAATTCCAACAATCTCCCTCTTTGTCATTGATGGCAATCCTGCAACGAAACACCTAGTCCACCATGCATAGAAATAATTCTCCCCCTGTCTGCAACTCTCCCAAGAATAGATAGATTTATCCCTCTATATGCAACTCTCCCCCTTTGACATCAATGGAAAAATGATACCCCCCCTGAATTTGTGCTTCTCATTAATCACTCAGTCGAAACTCCAGTTGACTATCATGTCGGGTCAATCTTCGGTCGACCACTTCCAAGGAAATCGTCGATAAGTAAGAGGAATGATGCAAAACTATACAACTGATGATACACAACAATATGAAGTCCTCAAAAATATGGTCAAATGATTCCACAACCATCCACCATTCCAACCACAATCTATCCTGGTAGTTAGCATTGGTCCACACTTATCTCTTTCATCTCTCTTCTGCAATGATCTAAAAACATGATTACCATTCCTTCGATTTTTATGGTGAGGATGATGATAGGGCACAAAGTTGTGCACTAGCTAATTAGAGGAATTAGTCTCAGGGTTAGGTTCACTTACAAGAGTAGAAAAACACAGTATATTGGAAAAAATGTCATTTGTATGCTCAAATTATTCCATGTGAGGAACATGCAACTCATCAATCTATTTGGCACAATAAATGGTACGTTTCTCTTCTAGCAAACTAGTCTGAACTCTACCTACAACAAATAAAACTTCCCTGGTTGTAGCAAGGGCAGGTGTAGGTAGGGAGGCAACAACACCATCATATCCATGACTAGTATTACTGAATGGAGACCTTTGACAATTGATGATATCATCTAATATTTCAATACTCTTTTTAAATTGAAAGCTTCTATTCAACTTAATAATTGTTTTCTCTGGTTCCTTTCTTAAGAAAACAATTTCATATTCTATCTCTTTGCAATTTTCTTCCTTTTTCTTTAGATGGATTCTCACCACTTCTTCCATCCGTCTTTTCTTCTAATTTAACCTTTAGGTTCATGATAGTCTTTTCTGTTTCTTCAAGGCTATCTAACATTTTGGATTTTGAATCATGATCCTCTTCTTAATATTTTTGCAGCTGCTCCTTTTGTTTAAAATTATTTTTCCTAAGCTTCTTTATTTCGCTTAAGGCACACATGAGTTCTTCTTCAAGATCCACTTCCCCATCTTTTTCAACAATTTCTTCTTCTTCTAAATCCATCGTTTATTTCCCTTTGTCTTCATCAATATTTGTTTCTATGGCCATGAAAAGAGTTTTGTCTCTTTCACTATCCAAGATACTTTCATTGCTCTCTTCAGATGAGCTACTTTCCTCTTTGGGGTAAAGGCTTTTCTTTTGCTTATGGAAGTTTTTCTTTTTTTCACGCTTACCCTTTTGATGAGGTTCTCTCTCTTTCTTAATGTTATTCTGTTCTTCATCATCACTAATTTCATTTCTCATATGGACACTTAGTAGAAAATTGTTCTACTTTTCCACATTTAAAGCATTTGAAGTGAAAATTACATTTATATTTATGGATCATTTCTTGAGTTTCCTCACAAAATGTGCTTCCTCTACCTTTGATTCATTTTCAGAGATATCACTTGATTTATGATCTCAGTTATTTTTCTTCTTTGATGCTTTCAAGGTGTTGATGTTTAGATCGATTAAGGTCCAAACAAAAACATCATGAGGATATGAATCCCCCTGTTGTTTTATAGAGGTGGTAATCCTCTATATTTTCTTAAAGATAAATCTTGAATATATTAGGACAAAAATATCAAAATGGGAGAATACTGAATAGCAAACCCTAATATTTATCACTCAATACAAATGTAAAGTATTACTGATTGAAAAATAATATACATTCACAAAAGAATTCATGAGAAGAGAACTAGGAACCTTCAAAGATTAAAATACAACATATGCATAAATATTGTACATAAATAAATAACAATTACAGGAAAAACAATATGACTCTCACATCCATCACAATATCATATTTTTTTTATCACATTCATGGGAAAGAAAGACAAAGGCCCACAATTGAGAAAACTTTAAAAGAGTTTTTTCATTCAAAATAGGAAATGATATGATAGGAAAACTTTAAATATCTTATGCTCAAAAACTCAGAGTTCAAGATATTATAAAAGTTTAACCCCAAAATAGTTCTCTCGGATTTTAAGAGATAATAATAGTATTTAATAGTCTGAAAAAAAAAATGCATTCATCTAAATAGACTGGGATTAGTATTATGTGGACCATACAATAAAAGTGGAACATGGATTAACCTGAAAAGAAGACAAAGAGAAGCACTAAAAAATTGGTTATGTTTTCTCAGGAACAACAAGGCAGAATTGGATGATTCCCGAAAGATAAGAGAAACTAATAGAGAAGGATGTGATCAATTTACTCATTGTGATGGATTTCTCTCGCTACTATCTGGTTGCCGATGTTCCCTTCGTATTCTCTTTTTCTATAGTTACATGACTGGTATCAAATGACTCTGCTTGATCTTCTTCAGTTATTTTGATTAAATCATGCTTTAACCAATTTTCAATGTATTCTCTCATAGGCACGATGGTTATCTCCTACCTGATTTTAATATCAAATAATGTGCTTTCAATATCTCTAAAGTCAATTGAAATTTGGTGTAACGTGTCTTCAATATATTCATTTTTATTAACATAGCTAACTAATAGAGAGAAGCACTAAGAAATTGGTTATGTTTTCTTGGGAATAACTGTTAATTTTTTCAAAATCCCAACCCAGTTTCAGTCTTGCTGTCTTTTCAGTCAAATTTAAATGCCAAACTCAGTTTCAACACTATTTCAACATATGTTACAGCCTGGTGTTTCAACATATGACTCAGCACTGTGTTTCAACATATACTACAGCCTGGTGTTTCAGCATATACTCAGCCTGGTGTTTCAGCATATACTCAGCCTGGTGTTTCAACATATACTCACAGCCTGGTGTTTCAGCATATGCTACAGCCTGGTGTTCCAGCATATACTACAGCCTGGTGTTTCAGCATATGCTACAGCCTGGTGTTTCATCATATGCTACAACCTGGTGTTTCAACATAAGCTACAGCCTGGTGTTTCTGCATAAGCTACAACCTGGTGTTTCAGCATATAAAAACTTAACAGAAAATAAATTTCAGAACTGAAACATGAGGATTCTGAACATCATTTTCAACGAAGAAATAAAATATCAGCAATATGCAAAACTCAGAAAATATAGACACAAAGAATTTCGGTCTAACTTCGAACCTGGAAAAACACACAAGGGGAAAACTAGTTAGAGAGGGTTTTGTATTATTTATGAGCTTCTGAGAAATTCTTTTACAGCATATTCATCTTCAGATATTTACACAAACTTATCTGGACATTCCTGTAGCTTTGCTCCTCAATTTCTGAACCAGAAATTCATACAACTGTACGACAATTAATGCTGTATGGACTGTCACGAAATTCTTGCCAAAAATCTGCTAAGATTCAATTTCTGTGCCACTCAATGTTATTCGACAACCTTGGAATGCATGCCAATACTCCCAGAAATTGCAGCTGTTGTCTCTTTTCTTCAGCTCGACCTCTCTCTTGCTCTCTCTTGTTCTCTCAACAAGAATTCTTGAGCTCCTCTTGTTCTCTCAACAAGAATGCTTCAACTTTCTCTTTCTCTTGGCATCTCACCAAAAAGCCTCTTGGCCTCTCACCAAGATTTTCTTCAACATCCAAGAATGGGTGCGCCCATTTGCCTTAATCAACCTCATGAGGGAAGGTGAGGAGTTTTCTAATCTAACGATTGAGATTAGATCAGATGGGTGGCTGAGATTTTGTGTCTCTTCACTCACCCTCACTTTAATCATAAAGTTATCTTTTAATTTTCATCTCACAAATTAATTTGACTAAGACCCA
>SNQJ01S0041463.1:18220-51419 GCA_010110895.2 Picea sitchensis
TTCTGTTCAAGTGCTATTTCTGTTGCTATTTCGTATATCATTTCTGTGTATTGTGAAGATTATGCTGGATATTTCATTGTTATTCTGTTATTTCTAGCATTTCGTTTCTGTTCTGCATATTTTATATATCTGGTATCTTGCATTTTAGATTTCATTTAAGAAATCATCTAGAGAATGGGGAAGCACTTAAAAGTGATTCCTTAAGAATATGGACGACGTAAAATGTTTAAAGATCATCGTAATTCTCAAAGATTTAAACCACATCTCTTGTGTAATACTCTGACAAAGAAAATTTGAGGACAAAATGAAAGTGACAATTGACTTAAAAATCACTTGTCCGAGCTATATCTAAATATCAGGACCTCTTTGAACTATTTCAACTTGCTTGAAAAAAAAATTCTTAAAATGAATGCTTCTTTTGACAATCGCTCTTTGATCAGAAATATATTGATTCAAAAAGACAGACAAGAAGAAAAATTATTCAAAGCAATCAAAGAAAACCAAAAATACACAACAAACCAAATCAAATTTTATTAATGGGATTCAAAATCAGAAGTATATAAAAAAAACAAAATCAAAACAACAAAAGAAAACTTCAAAAAAAAATAATTTGACCAAAAACAAAACAAGGCCAACCTCTCATAGAGAATGAGGATCAAAAGGAAGAACTACAAATTTCATAGTTTTGCGTATAGGCAGGTTCTTTTCTTAAGATAGTGATGCATGATACATCATTTTGACCAAGCTGATTATTAAAATTCACAGAAAAATCCTTAACCAAGATGAGTGCAATTACGTGCACTGGTAAGCTATGTTTGTTAGGGTAAAACTAATGTGAATTAAAGATCAAATCCTAATATATTTATTAATGCTTCATAATATCTGAAATCATTGCATGATGCTGCCAAGTTTCGAAAAAGAAACATTTAGTCAAGACAATTGCTAAAAGGGAAAAGAAAGGAATTGAAAGAAAACTCCCTGACAACATTCAGACGATGGTTCTCTTTTCATAGCCACGTGCCTTCATAACTGCATTATTCAAAGGAAAGAAAAAAAAGAAAAAGGAAAGAAAAACCCAAAAGAAATCTATTCATACACCTACTCTAACTTCTACATAGATCAAAATGCTAAGTAAAATCATATTTCCAGTGTAGCCACAAGAGCATCTTCAATCCTGCAAGGCATAGAAAGTAAAAAATCAGAATAAAAGAATGTATTGTTTGTAGATACGAAAGAAATATGTCATGCTTAACTCCTATATTTTCAGTTAAAAACAAAGAAAAGACGACCTTACCATTCTTTTGAAACTTCTTGATGTATGAATCCTCCAACCATTCTGCAATCTTATCCTGATATGGGTCATAATGGCATGGAAGAATGTAAGTAAGTTTGAAAAACTTGTCAATATTATGGGGACCTGACATAACCATCATCCAATGCCGAAGTGCCCCATCCTCCTGACAATTCTCCAAGTGTTCACCAATTTCTTCACATGGAGGATCTAAAAAAATCATGTCATGCTTACTTCCTAGATATTTAGGTAGAAACAAAGCAATCACAACTTATCTTTATTATCAAGATTTTTTAGATACGAATCTTCATGCCATTATATGATCCTGTCATAACAATTAGGATGAAAACTATGACTTTGATGAACTAGATCTGTCAATGGGGAACACATCCTAAAAGGATTCATGACATCAATTAGATTACTACTTTGAACACTTCCTTGGATGAGATGGATCGTTTCTTTTTTTTTGTAAGTGAGATAAGGTTCTATATTACTGAGAAAAATATGGTACAAAAAGGGACGGAGGGGCATCCCCTGATCTGCCAAAAAGGAAACCATATCAGGGGTCCCGATGTTGCACTATCTACATAGGCGGAGGGAGGGTTGGGCCGCCACCCGGGGAAAGAGACCCAGACTCCAAAATCTTGTTTCAAAAAACTATACCATAAGAAATACATAAAACCAAGAACGTATAACATGTGTTGATCATACACTGATAAACAAAATGACCTTGGGTTGAGGTTGCGCTAGTCCAAGAGGATTCGATGGCTTTCATCTCCTTTCCTCCTTGCCTCGTTCTCCTTTTTCTGCTCCACCATGCGCGTCTTTCTGATGCAGGCTGGTGTTCTGCATTGATCTGTTGGAGTGATGTCCATGTGGTGGACATAGCGAAGGTAGAGTTGAAATTGTCCTACCAGTCATTCCATTTTTTCGCTTTGGTTCCTCTGGTCCTCTGCTATTCTTCTTGCGTTAGACTCCAGGTTGTTGAGGCAGCTTAGAATTTCTAAGAGTTCCTTCTTGTGGCCATGGTTTTCCACCCTGCTGGTCGTGTTCGTGTCAGCTCTCAGCTTACTTATCAACATTTTTGTGCACCAAGATTCCTCCACCGTTTTATGGTAGAGGGTTTTCCTGGGATGTGTAGCCCCTGGGTCCCTTATCCCATATGCTTCTTGGGTGAGTTTCATCCAGGATTTTCCCTAGTGCTTGGTGTTGACTTCTCGCTCCCATCTGTCGATGACCGCTTTTCCTTTTGTGTCGACTTACTCAAGAAAGGTGCCTTTGGCCTCTTTGTCCTCCTGTTCCATCCTAGTGATCTTTCAGGCACTCGTTGGGAGTTCCTCCCCTTGGGGTCCCCTCTTACTCTGGGTATTCTTCATTCTTACCATATCTGTTTGAATGCAGTGGCTTTTGTCATGACTTCGTCCTCCTCTTCTATTCTCCCCTTCCTAGTCTCTGTAATTCCTACTCGTTGGTATGTAGCTATCCCTGATGCTTATTCTTTTATGCGGTTTCCCCAAAAGTGATATTTTCTTAGTGATCATGGGTCTCCCGTAAAGGAGTACCTTCCGGTCCTTTTTATCTATTTCAGAGTGTGTGCACTTGGGAGCCCTGTCGTCATCCCGATGAAAATCCTTTGCCTTGCACATTGTACACCGGTCATTTCCTCCCGCGGAAATGGTAGGTGGATGAGGTGTACCCTTTCTTGCCCTTGGGCTATCCTTTTGATCTTCTTCCTTTGTCGGCTGTGGATTACCCTTTCCGCTCTCCCATGGCCAACCCCTGTACATCATTCTATTGATAGGACTGTGGTGTTGTACCTCCTCTTGTGGTGTAACTGTGATCTGCATTGTAACTTGTGTATAATGGGTGGCCTATCGGATTCTTCTTGGATCCTACTTGCCCTTCAATTATTTCTGTGCCTCCATCCTCGATGTGGTCACTCGTAGTTCGGATGTCGTCATAGTTATTTGATTCTAGTTGGGTACAGTTTGTCCAAAACTAGCCATTCAGGATGTTATTCCATGTGGAATCCAGTTCTAATCCTTCCTTTTCGACCCCTTTGTTACCAATTCTATCTGCTAGTCCATTTACTGACCTTTGGACCCAACGCAACTCCACTATGATCCCCGTCTACAAATGCTACTGAATTTTTTGTAGGGATTACGCCAAGCGCTAGTGCCTATCAATTTTTCCCACTTTGGTGTTGTTTTGGAGTTTCCTTACTGTTTTGATGACCAACATGGAATATCCTTCCACTACTACATTGGTCATCCCTTCCCTGTGTAGTATTTGAAGGTCAGTCTCCAGGGCTCCAAATTACACAGCGTTGTTGGTTGAGTTCCCTAGACTCTCTGCATATAGTCGGATAATGTTTCATTGACTATCCCTGATTACTCCCCCCGTACCTGTCCATCTTGGGTTACCCTTCGACGCCCCATCGAAATTTAGCTTGAGGGAGCCCTCTGGTGGCTGTTTCCTGATTGGGTTTGTGTCCTCCTTTCAGTTGGAAGGCCTCTAGAATTCTGAGATCCTAGTCTATGAGTTTCACTCCTCTTGTTTGGCAGTTGCAGCTCTATACCATTTCTCTTTTCATGGCTATTATTGTTCCCTTGATATTTCCAGCCGTCCATAATTGGTTCTTGAAAATGCGCTGATTTCATTCCTTCCACATCGCCCAAATGATCATGCCAAGAATGAGGGTACAATAGAGGTTCACCTCTTCATTTTCGCTGTAGTTTTCCTTCCATGTGTTTATAGTTGCAGAAATATTACCTCTTATCCTATTAGATGTCGGAAGATTCCTTCTGCCCAGTCCCATACTTCTGATCTGTAGGGACATTCATCCAAGAGATGGTTCATTGTTTCCTCTATTTCTTCACATTGGTGACATCTTGAGGGGCCTATGAAACCTCTCTTCTGTAGGTTTTCCCAAGTTAGGATTCGATTGTGTAGTATTATCCATTGGGAGTTTTTTATTTTTGGCCAATGGGGGCTATTCCAGAGCTTGTCCCATTGTTGCGTCGTGTCTTCTTGGTCCTGTTTCGCTATGTAGTGGCATACTTCTTTAAGACTGAATTCCTCGTCTGCTTTGTGCCCCCATCTTAGCTAGTCATTTCCATCTGTGGCTGCAAATTTTCGTCTCCCCAATTATTCCTCCACCTCTTTAACTATTGCTACGGTCTGGTCTCTTGTCTATGGGGTGAGAGTGTTCCATATTCTCCATTTGTTGCGGTCTATTTCTTGTTTCCAATAATGGTAGAATCAGGTTTTGACTTGCACCATTGTCTCCTATTGGAGTTCCTCCCGGCCTAGTTTTTCCATTTTGGGTTCCTGTTGCCAGGCATCCTCCTAGAATCAGGCGGTTCTCCCATTCCTTATTTCCCAAAAGTTATGTGTCTGGATCCAGGTATTGTTGTTCCAGGCTAAGTTCCAGATGGCAGAACCTCCCTTGGTGCCTCAGAAGCGGATTTCATCCTGGTCGCTAATGTCCACGACATACTTTTCCTTTCACAGGTTGACCCATGGTGTGGTCGTTTCTTTGACCCATCACCACTAGAGTTTTTCCTCATAGGCATCATTGGTCACTTGTGGGTTGTGTAGCCCCATGCCTCCTTTTATTTTTGGCTTACAAACCTTCTCCCAAGCCACCTGTGCCTATATTTTCCTTGTTTCCACTCCTCGCCATAGGAATTCCCTTTGTATGGTTCTTATTTTTTGTAGAATCCCCTTGGGGGCTGGGAAAACTGACATCATAAAGGTTGGGATAGCTTGCAAAACTGACTTGGTTAGGATAAGTCTTTCGGCTAGGTTGAGGGATCTGTACGTCCAATTTTTTACCTGGTCTTGTAGCTTGTTGACTATTCCTTCCCAAGTTGACAGCTTGTAGGCTTTGTCTGTCAGAGGGATGCCCAAGTACTTGGATGGGAGGGATTTGTGTTCAAAGCCCAAGATGTTGGCCAAATTCCTTTGGATAACAGGGTTGGTATTAAAGAATAATATCATAGATTTGGATTGGTTTATCTCTGCCCTTGAGGCTTCCCCAAATTTGTCTAAGATTCATTTGTAGGATTTTGCTTCCTTGACCGTGGGCATGCCATGGAGTAAGGTATCATCCACAAACTGTTGGTGTGTAGAAGTTGGGCAGTTCTTGTAGGGTTTGATACCTTTTATTTTTCCTGTTGCGGTTGCGCTTTTTATGCTTTGACTGATTCCTTCCATCATTAAGATGAAAATGAAGGGGGGTAGCGGGTCTCCCTGTCTGATGCCTCTCATGGGCCAGTAAGGTTTGGTAGGGGCTCCATTTACTAGTAAGGAGAAGATTTTTGTGGATACTAGGTTGACTATCCATCTGATCCAATGCTGGGTGAAGCCAAAGGCTTCTAGCGTCCTGACCATATAGTGCTAGTTGATTTTGTCATAAGCTTTCACTAGGTCCAGTTGTATTATCATTCCCCCTATTTTCTGAAGCTTTAGGGTGTGGATAAGTTCATGGGCATGGATAATATTGTCCATTATTTGCCTTCCTTCCATGAAACCTGCCTGCTCTTGTGAAACCAGTGTGGGGAGGAGTGGTTTCAATCTATTTGCTATTACATTGGAAATTATCTTATACACCACATTGCACAGTGCTATAGGTCTGTAACAATCGGGGTTTTTGGCTTCATTTCCTTTAGGGATGAGTGTAATCAAAGTAACATTCAGTGCTTTCAGAATGGAGGCTGACCTTCTAGAGTCTTCCACTACCCTATAAACGTCATGTTTGATGACTTCTCAACAGGATTTGAAGAAATCAACTGTGAAACCATCTGGTCTTGGGGATTTTCCATTGGGCATTTCCTGGAGTGCTTGGTCTATTTCCTCCTCCGTAATGGGCTTGATTAGGTTGCAGTTTTGTTCATCTGTTACCAGGCGAGGGATATGTTGGATTACCTTTTGTCTGGCCTCTGTTCTATCTTTTTTAGGTTCCTGGGATATCCCGTGGAAGTGGTTTACCAGAGCTGTTTCGATGTCCTTATGGGACACTCTTTCTATGCCATTATGGTCCCTAATATTCAATATTTTGTTGTGGGATCTTCTGGCCATGGTTGTTCTATTAAAAAAATTGGTGTTCATTTCTCCTTCCTTTAGCCATATGATCCAGGACTTTTGTCTCTAAATATTTTCTTCTTGATGGCACCCCTCATCCCATTCATGGTTCATCTGGATCTCCTCCTTTTTCCACTCCTTATTGTAGCCCACTGAAATGCAAGTTTCCTGGAGATTTTTCATTTTTTCTTGAATTTTGTTCTTCTCTTGGTTTATATTCCCAAAAGTGTCCTTGTTCCACTCCTTGATCCTATGTTTGATATGTTTTAGTTTCTTGTAGAGTTTTAACATCCTTGTCCTTTGCTCTGGTTGCTCCTCATACCGCCACTATTTGATTTTTTCCTTTAAAGTCAGGTGTTCCATCTAGAATTTCTCGAATCTAAAGGGTATGTTCTTTGGTGTGGTATGGAAGCCTGCTTATAGTTGCACTAGCCAGTGATCAGATCCCCCCCATGGGAGGATGTTGCAGTCTAAGGTTAGCCCCTTCATAATGATTGACTCTGACACTAGGAACCTGTCGAGTCTTTTTGCGACCTGATACTGGCTCATTCACTTATTGTTCCAGGTGAACTAGCCATTATTGGATTTTAGATATACCATCTCCACTGTGTCTATGAAATTTGAGATCTCCTCCGCATCTCTATCCAATCTTATTGTACCTCCTTTTTTCTCCACAAGTGACGTCATGATGTTGAAGTCCCCAGCTAGGATCCAAGGGAGGTTGTTGGCTCAGTTTTTGAGATCATCTAGGTATCTTAGCATTTCTCTCCTATCCTCTGACACTTGGGGTCCATACACATTAGTGCAAAAAATATCCTCTGTGTTCCCAATGAGTTGCATGCAGACCGTAAGGGTATTCCTTGTCGCTTCGACTGTTATTAGGCTTAGTACTTGTGGGTTCCACAAGGTGAGAATACATCCTACCATTTGGTGGTCGCCAATAGCCACCATCTTGTAGTTGCGCCATTGTTGTTGACTGATTGTTTCCATTCTATCTGTATTACACTTGGTCTCTTTAATAAAGCAGAGATATGGTTTCTCCTATTTTAGTCTACTCCTAAGGATTCGTTGCTTTCTTGGGATATTTAGGCCTCTTATATTCCAAGTTATAACCTTCATTTAAATATGCAGAGGGGAGTTGGGAAGAGTTTTTTTATCTTACCCGAGTTTATTAGTAGCGCTCCAAGCTCCTGCAGGGATACACTATTTGATTTCCTTCCTTTTTTCCTCTACGTCTGCTTGGGTGAGAGTTGTGGTTGTACCTCATTGGCTTTGACTCCTAGGTGTCCCATCTCCCCATGTGTGTGCTTTAGGACTCTGGATTTGGCTTCCTCCCTTAGGAGGAACAAGTACTGGATGCGATCAAGTTGCTCTGTTGGTACATTGTCTACTCCCTGTCTTTTCCATTGCTCTAGTATGTTCGTGAGATATATTCCTTCCATCTCCACCAGGTCTCTGAGTTCTGGATCTTTTGTGCCTACTTCACTTGGTGTCATTTCCGCCTCTCCCTCTGCGTCTTGCATGGGGGTGTTGTCATCTCTGATTTCTCCTTCCATTGGAGTTGCGCAGCTTCCATGTTCCTTCTAGTTGTTTGGTCGGTTGGTGGGCTCGTTTGGTGCTTTTTCTCTTACTTCCTGAGCTTTTGGTGTATCCTTCTTGGCTTCTACTCCTTGATTGGTTTTATCCCTTCCTTCTGGTTTAATCCATACCTCTAGGTTATTTTTTGCTTGGGATTTTCTCTGCTTTTTGTTGGCTCTGCTTATGGGGTTTGGTTTAACAAACCCATCCTCATCCTCTTTGGTTTGGGTTTTTCCATTTCCTGTTTTTTATTAAGGGGGAATTCCCTGATCAAGTGACCATGTTCATGGAATCTTCTACATCGGAAGGGGATCTGTTCATAATCGATGTTTTGGATCCATTCCTCATCCCTGAATTCGAGGCATATGGCTTCTAGGATATCTCCTAACACATCCATCTCTATACATATTCTTGTGTAAGATGTGTATCTCCCTTTCAGGGTGACTTCTGCAGTCTTTATATATTTCCCCAGTTTATTCCCTATTTCTTCAAAAGTAGAGGGTAACCAGTAGTCTAAGGGTAGGGAGTAGAGTCTCAGCTAGACCGGTACCTTTTTGAAGGTCTCTTTTTCTGGGGAGGAATTCTCCTTCCATGGCTACATGTACAGTCTAGCTGATGCCTGGAAGTATTTCCCTCCTTCAAATACTCTATCTCTATCCTCCGGGTTTATGAATACTATTGTGAAGAAACCGTTTGAGCCCAGATGGAGCTCCACTTCCCCATTTGCCTTCTAGTGATATTTGATCGAGTTGTGTATCACTCTTTCGATGGGCCACAAGCCCATAAATTTGCAAATTAGCGCATGGGCCTTCATATGATCCCTGTAGATTTGCGCCTATGGATCCTGCAATACCACCTTGGGTATTAGTGTTGATGTGGGTTTGCATGGGTTGCGCCCTTCTCCCCAATTGACCTTCACTGTGTCTTGTGTCTCGTTCTGGGTTTCTCTGGCTTCATCTTCCATGCATTCACTTTTTCCCTTGTCTCTTTCCTGACCCATTCCAGGGTCTGATCCCAAGGTGCCTATCGTAGGTGCCTTGAAAAATACGCCCCTTGGCTCTTTCCCTCTATCTACCACTACCTGTTTGTATGAGGGTGTACCCTTACCCCCTCCTTTGGTGCTCATGCTTCCCTTTGCTATGGTCTCTACTATAAAAAACCCTAGCTTGCGGTTGCTCTATGAAATTTGGACCGGATTGCTATTCTTTTATAAGAAGTCGATGAGATGGATTGTTTCAAAACACGAAGCATAATCATTAAAATTCGAACTAATCAAAGAATGAATATGCAATGTAGAATATTTTATCTCCATGAGAATGAGTGAATTGTATTTTTCAAAAATAAATCGTGTAAAATCATCTTGCAACATATATTTTTTCCATGCAAGTGATGAAAGTGAAAGAGCATCAAATCCGACTTCAGAAATGTTATGTTCGGAATTAATTTCACCAAATTTTGGCATATCTAAAAGATCAGATTGTGATGGAAAAGAGTAAGATAATGTGGGTAAAGTATCATGTCCACCAGAATCTAAGAAGAGATCGGTATATAAAGAGTAAAAGGAATAATAAATGAACACATGAAAATAATCTCTTGAGTTATGATATTTAACAATGGTATTCTCAATGCATTCCTCTTTACTTTCCTTAAAACTTTCACTCTGTTTTGGTGATAAATCCTTCAAAATAATATGATCATCTAAATTTTCCTCATGTATGATAGACAATTCAAAACTTCCATGACAAACATCTATTCTTTCATGTGGATAAGGTATGATTTGTGGATCAAGTTTTAAGGTTTCTTCTTCAAATTGCATATTTACATCTCTAATCAGTTTCATAGGAATGTTATAATGCTTAAGATCATTTTCATCACCTAAGTTTTCTTCAATAACCAAATTTAAGTACTGATTAGAGAAAGAGTTAAAAGAATATGGACATTCACCTTGACCCAACATCAAATCTTCTTCGACGATGGTTGAGGACTGAATATACAATGCTTCAGAGGAAAAACTAGTTTGATTTTCAGTAAGAACCTTTTCAATAGATTCTATCTCCCTTGCTTGTTCAAGATTTTCAGAGGGATTCGTCTCATCCTGCAAACAAAATTCTTCTCGCAATTGATTGATAGGATTTGTAACTGATTCATCATTTGCGATTGAAAATGGATGGATGAAAGGGGCACAAACATCAGAGAGGAGATTTAGTACAAATGACATGTAATCAAGTTGAAACTTACAAAGAAAATGATGGATGTTTGTTAAAAATACATCTGGAGATGAATTGTCATTGATTAGTAAAGCCTAAAATTGTTTACATAATTGATTGTAATCATAGATTTCAAAAGAATCTAAAAATTCCTCTACAAGTTGAAACCAATCAATAATGTGATATGCTGGAAAAGACTCATACCAATGTTTAATCTGACCCCTGAATGTAAAATAAAACAATCTTCATAAAACCTTTAAATAAAAAAATATCATGCTTGATGCATTTACACCAAAACTTGTTAAGGAAGTCTTTTGCAGATACACCCCCCTCACCATCAAAGGTGAGTTTGGACAAGCGAGAGACTGTCTCGTTGGGAATATCAGGTAATGAGAAGTGGAAATCATCCTCCAACATAGTGATTTGGAGAGCCATGGGGAATTAAATACATTTGAAACAAAGACTCCTACAAGGCCAGATTGTCACTCTGACCTTCCTTCTAGTGCATTTCAAGATAACACATAAGAAGAATTTATAAATCTGGAATTATGACAGGCTGAGGTGTAAAACATTTAATCATTAAATTTACGTCTACCAATTCGATACGAGGTGACTAGAGTGCATCTGGGGTGCCTTTGAGAAAAGCTAATGCTTTAATGAAGAATTGTTTGTATTGCAAAATGTGACAATAAATTTGTCCTGATAGTATTTAAAATGAACACTAGGGGATGATAATATAATCTCCCGTATATTTTTCTTGAATGCATTTTAATCAGAGATGTCCTCAAATTTTTAGTTATTAATGCCAATATTTTCGAACCTGTATGGTGAATTTTCATCAATTAAAAGTGTAGTTAATTTGCATGGGGAAGTGTGTGAAAGTAGTGGGGATGGACAAGCGCGATAAATGCTTTCAAACTTTTATGAACGCGGGAGTCCGCGAACCCATGAATCTGGTACAACAAGTGGTGAAG
This sequence comes from Picea sitchensis, assembly GCA_010110895.2. Lineage (NCBI taxonomy): Eukaryota > Viridiplantae > Streptophyta > Pinopsida > Pinales > Pinaceae > Picea > Picea sitchensis. The sequence continues at coordinate 29,356 of SNQJ01S0041463.1, forward strand.
AATTGACTAAGTATGGAAAGGTGGGGTTATCAGACGGACGAGGACAAACTCATCGTAGGTAGAGTGAAGCTTGCGGGTTTTAGGAGTCCAGGTTCGAATTGTGCTATGATCTTGCACCCAACACAGGGGGCATGAGAGTTCGATAGTGCCAATTTGGGAACTTGTGGCCATAAACATTAACTATGGGAAAAACATTCTCAGCTATGGAATATAGCTCGACCTTGACAAACTTAGGTTCAAGTACAAAGAGAATTTGTCTATAGTTATTCAAATACTAGTCATATTATTTTATTTTAATAGTATATTTTTGGCCCAAATGTAAACCATGTTCCAATTTGAAGGGTGTTTTCAGTTCACAAAGTTTTCTTAAACCCATAGGCGATAGAGAAAATATGAGTTAACAGTTCCATATGCAAGAATATTCTCAAATATGACAACCTGTAATATATGCACAGTATTAAAGAGGGACATGACGTCGACACCTTTTTGGATGACACCTTTGTGGATGACAGTGGGGTAGCACAATATTGCATTCTTACTATGATGATGCCTTAAAAACACTAAAATAACCAACAAATTTTTCCAATTCAAGATGGACACAAAAAAATCCTCAGATCCCATGAAAATTTGAAGACTCGACTAAGTATGGAAAGGAGGGTCGGTCAAACAGAGTCATCATAGGTAGAGTCAGGCTTGCAAGTTCGACGATTATGGGATTTAATTGTAGATCACAAAATTTTTGAGTGCAAGATGTATACCGCGAACATGGGGCATGAGAGTTCGATAGCGCCTAACCGTGAACCTGTGGCCATAAAATTGGCTAAGTATGAAAACAAACAAAGGTCGGTCGGACTCATGATGTGAACATATATATGAAGATGAGGATTTTTCAATTTGCCACCCCGAGAACCTATGAGCATAGAAACAAGACTAAGTATAGAACCAGAAACGGATAATAGAGGGGAAGAAGAAAAGGGAAACACGGGTAAGTATAGAAGAGGAAAAAGAAAGGGTGAAAATAACTTTATCTCTCACACAAAAACACTTAGTCTCATAATTATGAAGCCATAGAAACACATTAAATATGGGAAAAACATTCTCAGCTATGAAATATAGTTGGAGCTCCACAAACTTTGGTTCAAGTCCAAAGAGATGTTATTTATATCTATTTCAACATTTTTCATATTATTTTATTTTAATAGTATTTTTGGTGGCCCAACTATAAAACTGTGTTCCAAATTGCGTTTCTCAAGTGGATATGTGTTTGTGAAGACACATTTACTTGAGCGACAATCTAGGGGCAAGTAAAGTGCAACATGGATTGTTTTATGAAGAGAGATTTGTTGAAGATTAAGCAATGTATTTCCAAGTGCACGTATCATTTGCATAGTATCGATATGATTTCTTTCATGTTCTTTGCGTATTCTTTTGAATGCACTTATCATAGATTTTTCAACCTTTTCCATTTCAATATGGATGTGATAGAGGTGGGATCTCTGGAGAACAATGAATTTCAATAAAAAAAACAAGACAACATCACACTCATGTTTCTCTGGTTGTAGTAGTCACATACGAAAATGTTCTGGAAGAGGATTTTGGCTCAGGCATTCCCAGTATTGAAATCTTTTACTTGCAAACTAGAAATACCAAACAGAAACCAACGAACAGGAATGCAACTGCAACCACAAGTCCAACTGCAGATGCATGACCCCAACCTTGCAAAGTTGAAGCAAACAAGAGAAAGAAGCAAACAACAAACCAATGAACAAGTACTAAGAGGCTCAACTACAGCTGTAGGACCTCAACTCTGCAAAGTTGAATCAAACAACAATAAGCAACATCCAGCGAAGTAACATGAAAGCATCAACCAGTCAACCAGGAATGTCGGTGAAGAACAATATTTCTCAAATTCACTGCAGACAAGATTGTATCAAAAAATCAGAGGAAAATGTATTGTAATGCACCTGCTAAGAAAACATTTCAGGCAATGAGGCCTGTCAGGTAAGCATTTAAGGCTGTGAGGACCCTCCAAAGGCCTCCCACTATGTAAACATTTAAGAAAGTTGCAGTTTTCATGGTTTTCATTCTGCATCCTCAATTGAAACTATTCTTCTGTCATTCCCCATTCACGGGTAAGTTTCACTGCCATAGTTGCATCCCTATTCATTATTTGTTTTTTTTCCATTTTGCAAGAAATAATTTTCAATACTGGGAGTGATCAAAATCCTGTTGTAGAACATATTTGTATGTGACTACTATGACCATAGAAAGAGGACTATATTGTCGTCTTGGTATTGTTCCCGAATACCAATGTTCGACACAAAACCCACCTCCATCACACCCACAATGACATATAAAAAAGGAAATTGAATTTTCTCCTTGTATACAAAGATGTTCTGCAAAAGGATTTTGACTCAAGCATCTCCAGTATTGAAATTTTTCACTTGCAAATTGGAAATAACAAACAACAAACAACGAATAGGAAGGTAAACATAGCATCGAAACACACCCGTTAATGGGGGACGACAAAAGAAAATTTCTAATCACGGTTGCAGAATCCCAAGCGTGCAAACTGTAATAAGAGAAAAAGGAAAACAAGAGAAACAACAACAGGGAAACAGGAAACCATTGAACAAGCAGTGAGAAAGCATCAACCAGTGAACCAGTAATTTTGCTGAAGAAAAATATTTCCCATATTCACTCCAAACAACATTGTACAAAAAACATTAGAGGAAAATGTATTGTAACATGCCTGTTAAGTAATGCAGGAATGCAACCACAACACAAAGACCCACTAGTGAATGGGAAAGGATAGAAGCACAACCCCTCACTTGCAAATTGCAACAACAGGTCCAACTGCGGATGCAAGACCCCAACCGTGCAAATTTGAAGTAAACAAGAGAAAGAAGAAAAAAAAAAACCAGTGAACAAGTACCAACAGACCCAACTGCAGCTGCAAGACCTCAACTCTTCAAAATTGAATCAAACAACAATAATCAACATCTAGCGAACCAATGAGAAATCATACACCAGTCAACCGGGAATTTCGGTGAAGAACAATATTCTCCAAATTCACTACAGACAAGATTGTATCAAAAAATTAAAGTAAAATGTATTGTAACATGCCTGTTAAGTAAACATTTTAGGCTGTGAGGCTTGTCAGGTAAACATTTAATCCTGTGAGGAATGTCCAAAGGCCTCCCACTGTGTAAAAATTTAAGAAAGTTGCAGTTTGCACGGTTGGCATTCTGCATCCGCAATTGGAACTTCCTTTCTGTCGTTCCCCATTCACGGGCAAGTTTCACTACCATGGTTTCATCCCTATTCGTTGTTTTTTTTTTCTAGTTTCCAAGTAATAATTTTCAATACTGGAAGTGATCAAAATCCTGTTGCATAACATCTTTGTATGTGACTACTACAACGAGAGAAACAAGAATGTAATGTTGTCTTGGTGTTTTTCTTGAACATCAATGTTCGACACAAAACCCACCGCCATCGAAGCCATAGTGACATATAAAAAAGGAAATCAAATTTTCTCCTCACATACAAAGATGTTCTGCAAGAGGATTTTGACTCAAACATCTCTAGTATTGAAAATTTTCACTTGCAAATTGGAAATAACAAACAACAAACAACGAATGGGAAGGTAAACATGGCACCGAAACCCACCCATCAATGGGGAACGATAGAAGCGTAATTCCAATCGCGGTTGCAGAATCCCAAGCGTGCAAAATGCAACAAGAGCAACATGAAAACAAGAGAAACAACAATAGGAAAAACAAAAACCAATGAACAAGCAATGAGCAAGCATCAACTAGTGAACCAGTAATGTCGTTGAAGAACAATATTGCCCATATTCACTGTAGTGGAGGAAAATGTATTATAGCAGGTCTGTTAAGTAAACATTTAAGACTGTGAGGCCTGTTAGGTAAACATTTAATTCTGTCAAGACTGTCGAAGGGCCTCGTGCTGTGTAAACATTTAAGAAAGAATGCAGTGTGGTAGGTCTGTTTACGTATGAAAAATAATTATTATATTATTTTATAATAATATAAAATAATAACAAAAAAAAAATAGTAATAATAATAACAATAGTTTGAACAATAGAGACTATGCAAAAAGAAAATTAGTTAAAGGAAAAACTAATATGAAGTCAACTAATAAAAAAATAACTCTTGATTCTCAAAACTTTGGATATCTAAACATCTTAATAAAAATGGTAAAAATTTCGAAAGACTGTAGATGATAAAAAACTTTGGATATGATAACATATAAAACATTAGGAATAACGAAGCTATCAATAAGAGCTCCAATCTGTTATCTAATCAGATCATGACATAGATGGTATTTTTTATTATATAAAAATCAATGTATTTAGTTATGTAGTTCCAACAATAGAGATTATGAACATATTTGTAGTCAAAGGACAAACTAATATGAAGTCAACGAATTATCGATTGCTATGGTCCCTTTACACCTTCGACAGGGACTAATAAGGAAGGATGTTGGAAGCAGACCAAAGCGGAAAAGCAAGGTGATTTTGGGAAAGAAGGCATGCATGAGGGAAGCGACAACTGGAAGGAAGAATAACATGGGCACATACATGGAAGACCTAACAACGTTAAGGTTAGGGTTTTTGCAATGTATTGTAATGGATGAAGAGCCATAAACGTATAAATATAGATACCTATGTCTCATAGCCAGGATGCTGGTGATTAGTGGTTGAGTATTGCGCGAATGTAATGTAACATTTTTCCGTATGACCTATTTTTGTAAGTTTTTGAGCTAGAGGGGATTGAGGAGGGTTAGATCACATGCTAAAGAGCCTGGTGTGATCTAGTCTACCTCATATAGATCTTACCCAACTGAGAAGAGTTGTAAGTTTGTGACGTTCTAGTGACCGAATGACTATAATAAAAGCCTTGAGAGACAAATCTTTATGGATGTAGCCTAGGAGGGGGTGAACCACGGTAACATTTGTGTTATGTGATTGAATGTGGGCATTTCCTTATCGTCTTTCATTAGATAATGATAAGATGAATGAATGAGTTATTATATTTTTTGCATAAATCGTGATACAATATATTGCATTAATAAGTTATAATAGAACTCTCAGTGCACAGTTATCAGATCTCCTACTCAATCCTAGGTCCCAAACAAATGAGTCTTGCATCCACCCATTAAGACTATCTTGGGTAAGACGATGCAGTGCACCTTGTGTGCTGCATTGCCTTCTGGTTTACTAGTAGGGCCGATAGTTTTAGAGGCTTTGCTGGAAACCCGAACAAACATGAAACCTTGGTCAATAAACTCAGAACAAGATATAAGTAAGAGAGAGTAAACCAACAAATGGTTCTACTTCCATTGGTAGGAAAAATAGAGGATTGAGTAGCTGAGATATGTTGAATATCTGTGAAAAGATACGTAACATCTGTGGGAGGCGGAGCAAGAAAATACTAAACCAAAAAACAAAGCAATGAGCCACTAGAAGAGGATGTTGAGACCCTGGAATCCCACAAAAGAAGAGATATAAAGTTGTCTAAGGATAAAGGAGCTAGATTTTGCACAGAAAGATAACAAAAACCCTAGAGTAACACCTCGCAAATATCTTGAGAAATACATCTTTACTGATTTGCATGAAGTCATTTTCTGTGATTTTCCACACTTATTGGAGGAGTGGATACTAAGGTTGAAAGATAACCATGCAACAAAAAAGATCTGACAGTTAGAGTGGACCCCTGTACAGATTCAATAGTTACAGCAAGGGAACAACAAATTCACCCGTGCATTATATTTTTGGCTTGACAATATTGTGGTAGGATTTATAACAGAGTTTGCAGTAGATACAACGAAGTTGTACAATGCAGCAGAGCAAGAGTTTCTACATGGACTTTGATGAAGGTACATTAGATCGTTGTATACTTCTATTAACATACTTCTATATCAAAAAGGCATAATGACAATGGATTCAAACAACTAAATTTCCTTGTGTGCGTGGGGGAAGGGGGGAAGCACTGACAGAAAAATGAGAAATGGAAGGATGAAAGGATAAGGGAATAAAGAAGGAACCATTGGACCCAATCATGATGGATGAAGACCAGCTCAAGTAGATCATGGTGACATATAGAAAGACACATAGCAGAGTACCCTACCAATACAAGGTGAATACTAAGAAGAGAGACGTAGCCATGAGGGAAGGCTTGGCAAGTGACAAGGAAGAGGTAGAGGATCTCCAGGCTGTGGAGTAGATTGAGGAAATTCTACGTGCAACATATGGGAGGAAGACAAGAGGTCCAAGAATGGGAAGAGAAGGCAACAATCCTATCCATATTAATGTCAGTGTGGAATCCACAAACCCATGTGCGATTAATACACCAAACAAAAAACCACTGTTTAGACAACCGAAGTTTGGAAGAAGTTAGATAGAAGGAAGTACATCTACCCAAGGAACAACAACTGGAGGAACCATTTCAGGCATCACTAGTCAAGTATCTACACTGCGCGGAGGAAGTAGTTCAGCATTCAGAATGGAAAGACACAATCCCACCATCAGGTTACTAGAATTTAAAGGAGAAGCGTTGGAGGACCTGGAAAAACATTTTTTCATCTGTGAGAAGATTTGGGAAGAAAAACAGATCACAAATGAAGATACTAAACTAGCACAACTAGCGATTACAATAATGGATCGTGCACTGGATTGGTACATGAGTTTAGCTACAAACAATCCACCAAGGACAACCAGAACAATTGCAGATATCAAGAAATTGTTGATAAGTGAATTTCAAAAACCAATTTCAGAATATTAGTACATGAATGAGATGATCAAAATTAGACAGAAACCATGAGAGTTTGTATGGGATATTGACCAGAGATTCAAGCGACTGAAGGGAAATTTGAAATATCTCATGACTGATATGAAACATAGCACTTGTTTATCAATTCACTTCTCCCACACTTAAAATATCCACTGCAATAAAAAAAAATTCAGATGCAAGCAGAGGCTCTGCAAGAAGCCCTGGAACTGGAAGAAAACTAGTATCATCAGATGGATCCATCCATCGAAGAACTAAACGAGGATTTGAATAAATTGACATTCCAAATAAACCAGAATAAGAGTAAGGACACACGAGAAGTCGTTTTGTGTACTACATGCAGGACGGAAGGACACTAAAAGAACGAATGTCGAACATTTGCACAGTATATGGAAACAAGAATGTTGAATCCATTACCAATAGGATAACTATGGTGGAGAATCTGCAAGAAATACGGTCACAATCCATATCACTACTCAATGATGCAGAAATACCAGATAGTCCCAAAAAGTTCATATTGCAACTTTTGCAAGTCATTGGGCCACAAAGACAAATATTGTATAAATATGGAATTGATGCGAGAAAGGACATTAGATGCATATAGAGTGGAAGCAGAAATGATGACTGGGCAAGCCGCACCACAATTTAACCAAGTTCCAACCCCATACAACACTTTGCAGCATTAGTACAATACTGTGCAACAACCATATAATATCGCTCAACCACAGTACAACACAACACAAACCCAATACAATAGCACGTAGTATAATCAGGCGCCTTAGTATAAGACGTCGAGAGGAGATTGAGTAGGCTATAGAGAAGGAGGACGAGTGAGAGGAGGTTTTGGAAGGAGTAGAGGACCAGTGGTATGTCACAATTGCCAAAAACCAGGACATTATGCAAGGGAATATCCACTTCCACCAACAACATGTATGTATTGTCGCACATCAGACCATGATATGGAAGAATGTGCAACACTATTAGTAAATATCCTGGACAAGAGGAAACAGAACAACCAAAATGTTCAGTGGATCTCAGCCGAAGCGAGGGATGAAGGACAAAACATCAACATAGTTACCTACGGAGGAGCTAAAACAGGGAACAACACATATCGACAAGAGCCAGTACAACACTAGTGGGTGAAGAAGAATGCCAAACCAATGAATAAGTTTGACACGCAGACAGATAAGGAGATATTTACGCAAGGCAGACAAGAATTTCAGAAGGAAGACATGACGTCGACTTCAACTAAGCAACAAAGAAAGGAAGCACCAGAGTACGGGATGCCTTTGTTATTGGATCATACCAATGAGATGCAATCCATGGGATAAGTAAGTACAATCAATGGCTTTTTTCAATCATGTGTGAACGTATTAAATGATCCATCATCTGTGAAAATATTGCAAAACATATTAGAAAGATGTAATATAGAGATGGAAGGAAAAATAGAACAAAAAAATGTCAATAACCTACATACAAGGAGAAGAAAAAGTACAGAGCTCAGACTAAATGCCAACATCAAATATTTGAACATGGGAGACATCATACTAGATCTAGGATCCAAAGTGAATGTATTACCAAAGAAGACATGGCAATGCATGGGAAAGCCCACATTAGGATATGCACCTGTTCAACTGAAACTAGAAAACCAACACAGAGTCCTACCAATTGGTAGACTAAAAGGAGTGACAATAGACTTGGATGGGGTGTGCACTAAAGCGGATTTTGAGGTGATTGAAATAGTGGATGGCACAACACCATATCCAGCGTTGCTTGGTCTGGATTGGGCATTTGACAACCATGACATAATCAATTTAATACAAGGAAAATGACATGTGAGTTAGGAGAATACAGGGTCATCGTACCATTAGACCCATCAAAAGGGGAAAGGTTTGTAGAGCCCACTTGCTTAGACTTAGAAGAAATCAACTAGTTGTACAAAATAATTGCGCGCGATGAAGACTATGTAAACCCAACTGCAGATGGGATACTCAGTTGGTGGAGCATTACTTCATGTGAAACAGACTCGGAAACTGGCTTAGAGAATTGGAAACAAAGGCTACATGAAGCTTCTATGAGAATATGTGCACGAGTAGATCACACTGTAAGATGGGTAGGCATGAAAATAAGGGAACCACCCAGTTTCCACGGAATAAATGATCTGGAAATATTCTTGGCACAGTATGAAGATGAAGTTTTAGAGAATCAAAGACTCTTATCACTTGATATAGAATTCAAGGCCACACCTGCAATATGGTGGGGCACACACAAAGAGACAATCACATATTAGTACCAATGTAAATGATTACTATGCATAAGGTTCGGTGCAGAATAGAAAGACAACAAGCAGCAGAAGTATGATGAACATAGAGCACCAACGAAACATTTGGAGAAGTAAAGAATGTCATAGAAAATGAAACCTCCAGAGGAATGGCCTCATCATTTCATATGCACTCTAGAGGGAATACCAACAAACTGATATACAGACCAGGAACTGCGACCTGGGTGGTATTGCAACAGAATTTTACATTCAATTTTTCATTCGAGCATGAAAACCCCAACATAGACGAATCCCTTAAACAAATAAGAGGGGTGATATTCATCAAGGAACCATAATTCAAACTCATAACATAAGAACAATAGTGAAACAAGCAGAAAATCAATGAAATGTTGTCATGTTACCATGTGCACAAAGACACCCCAGAGGAAGACAATCCACACGATATTTAGATTGAGTAAGCAGAAGGCTAGAGAGAATTGGAGGGTCCACCTATAGAATCATAAGTCATTGTTGCTCCGATCAAGGTGAAGAAAGTCAACATTGGAACAACTGAGAATCCCAAAATGGACAGAATTGGAGACTACTGGGATGAGTAGAAAGTGGAAAGCATAACAAATTTATTGTGCGAGTACAATGACCTGTTTCCCACAACATTTATAGAGATGAAAGGTATAGCCAAAGAGCTAGGATAAATGAAGATACCACTCAGAGTTGATGCGAGACCGATCAGACAATGACCATACAAATTGAACCTAATATTTAAGAAGAAAGTTAAAGCTGAGATCGACAGGATGGTTGACCCTGGAATCATAGGACCATTCGAAGAATCAGAATGGATAGCCTGATGGTAGTTCAAGACAAAAAACAAGGAGATATATAGATATGCATCGACTTGAGGAATTTGAACGATGCATTCCTACATGACTCGTTCCCTACACCGTTCACAGATGAAGTTTTGGAGAACATAGGAGGACACAAAGCTTACTCATTCACTGATGGATTCTCAGGTTACCAGCAAATCAATATAGGACATGAAGATAGATAAAAGACCACCTTTGCGAAAAAATGGGTATCCTACCAGTACACAGTCATGTCGTTTGAACTGAATAATGCACTAGCAATATTTTCTAGAGTAGTCATCGTTGCATTCAAGGAATTCATCCACCATTTTCTAGAGGTATACTTGGATGATTGGACACTCTATAGTTTGTTGGAAGACCATGTAGACGTCTTACGATTGATGTTATAAATATGCATACAGTGCCAGATATCACTAAACATAAAAAAAATGTTTATTCGGAACACTGTTTGGGATACTATTGGGCCATATAGTATGCAAACAAGGTTTACTAGTAGATCCTACAAAGATCACAGTAATTGTTAACTTGCCTCCACCAAAAATAGTCCATCAGCTAAGAGAGACATTGGTACACATAAGGTATTATAGAAAGTTCATCAAAGGATACACATGCATTACCGCGGCAATAGAAAAATTGTTACGAAAAGATACAAAGTTTCAGTGGAACGACAAGTGTCAACACGGTATGGATACCTTGAAGGAAAAGATGGACACCACGCCAATATTAGTATTTTTATACTGGGAGAAGACATTCGACATCCATGTAGATGCATCAACCATAGCACTTGGAGCTATCTCGGTGCAACCAGGAGCGGGGGATTTGGATCACCCCATATCGTTTGCGAGCATAAATTTATCAAAATCGGAGCAGAACTATAACACTACAGAGAGAGAAGGCCTAGCTATGGTTTACACACTACAAAAGTTTAGACATTACTTATTGGGAAAACACTTTAAGATGTTCACAGATCACTCAACCTTTAAATACCTAGTCAACAAGCCAGTGTTGGGGGGGCAAATCTGTCGATGGTTACTATTGTTTCAAGAATTTGACATTGAAGTCATAGTCAAGCCAAGAAAATTGAATGTAGGACCTAACCACCTATCAAGGGTCACAAATGGAGAAGAACCTACGAATTTAGAAGACAACTTCCCGAATGCACAATTATTTTCAGTCTAGATCACTAATGAATAATTTGTAGATATCATTCATTACTTGAGCACATGCACCGCGTCGCACAAATACAACACTGCACAGAAGAAAAACCTATTAGTTTGGGCTACATACTATCAACTAATTGCAAGAAACTTATACAAAATGGATGCATACAGCAACTTGCGAAGATATGTTTTATAACATGAAATACCAAGAGTTTTAACATAAGCACATGAGGGAATAGCAAGAGGACATTACTCAGGAAAAACTACCACGCAAAAAGTATTGCACGCAGGACTATGGTGGCCGACCATTCACAGAGACTCAAAGGAGTACTACCAGAGATGTGACATCTATCAAAGGGTTGGTAAACCCAACAAAAGGGATGCGATGCCACTACGAACATAGGTAACATTGCAATCATTCAATAAATGGGCAATATACTTTATGGGACCAATCAAACCACCAACAAAAAGAACACGAGAAAGGTACATCATCACTGTGATGGAGTACCTAACAAGGTGGGCGAAAGCAACACCAGTGAAGGATTGTAGCGCAGAAACAGTTGCACACTTTTTATTTGAACAAGTAATCACTAGATTTGGATGCCCAAGAATTTTGATGAGCGACCAAGGCACACACTTCATTAACAACACTATCAACGCCATGAACGAAGAGTTTTAAGTCCATCATCAGAAGAGCACACCATATCACCCATAGGAAAATGGCACAGTAGAAGCATTTAACAAAATCCTGGAGAATGCACTGACAAAGATCTGTAATGTCAACAGGGAAGATTGGGACCTAAAAATACTAGCAGTATTGTGGGCCTATAAGACTACGTGCAAGAATTTGACAGGGAACACGCCATTTAAACTAGTATATGGCCAAGAAGCAGTGGTGCCATTAGACTTCCAAGTACCGAGTTTGCGTGTAGAAGCAATTACACACATCATGGAATGAGGCACAATACAAGAGAGACTAAATCAAATAATGACCATGGAGGAAGAGCATTTCTTAGCAGGGTTCCACAAACAAGTTCAGAAAGCAAGGAAAAAATATTGGCATGACAGGCACATCAAGAAGAAAACTTTCAAGGTGGGAGATTTAGTATTGATGTATGACAACAAATCGTTTCAGCACCCAAGAAATCTCAGAATGCACTGGCTAGGACCATACGAAGTAAAAAATGTCACAGATGGAGGACTTGTATAGTTGAAAGAATTATCAAGAACAGAACTTAGAGGAATGATAAACGAGAGCCAACTGAAACTATACAAGGACAGTCAACCACCCACAACTGGAAGAGCCACCGCAGAGTGAAAGAAAAAAAACCAGAATTTTAAACAGTACCAACAGAGGCACAGTGCGCCTAAATAAGAAGGAGCACACACACTTAGGAATACAAACTCGACGAGCACAAGGCTAATGACCAAGTCACGATGGAAACAAGCAGGAAAATTAAAGACAACAAAAGCAGTACGAAATGATCAATTTATGTGAAATTGAATGATGAAAAGGACCGATGAGACGCTGCATTAATCGCACCAACTGGAGACAGAAAAGGAGAGTAATGGCAGTATGAAGGAACCAGAGGTTCATTGAATCCATATTAAAGTTAGTTTCCTCGACAATCTTCATGCAATGACCATACAAAACACAGACGCAGGAGAAAACAGGTTATTGCGAGATTGGAGAAGAAATAGAGAGAGAGAGCATATATAGAGCATAGAGCAAAGCTCACAGAGGTTATCGAAGCTATGAAGCACAACAAGAAATCGAAATTCACCACTATGGCACCACCAAAGAAAGTAGAAGTAAGCCAGACTGCCAGACAACCTAGAGTTATAACCAGGGCATGAGTACAATTGGAAGAAGGTGAACAACGGCTGCTTGAGATCGTCAATATCGACAAAATCCCATCACTAGATACAACACCGGTGAACCCTGCACCCATGGTGGAAGAAACCCAACAACCAGCACCATAGGGCATGACTGTAGATATGTCGATAGAGGCACAAGAACAATAGAACCAGGATGCAGAAACCCTGAAGGAGGCACAACTAGAGAACACCGAAGCAGCTCCGAGAGTCAATGAAATGACGACGAATCAGGAAGCAATAGTCCAGCCAGATGAATCTCAAACAACTGTTTCAGACTGCCCATCGAAAGGAACAATAGAAGATGTCACGGGATGGCCAGAATAGTATTCCAAAGTTCAAATTATGGTCGTTGGAACCTCGAGCCAATCACTACCAAAGAAAGACATGCAACAGGTACCTAGGTCACCTTGCAAGAAACCCATCGCAACCCTTTTTTTCCGTGTATACCAGATGGGGTATGGGTGAAATCAAACTTGCTAGGTCATGTCGTGAAGATGAAATACTCAGAACATGATGTAATGGACATAGACAAGTTTCTCGAATTCGCAAAGAGAGTATACTTATAGACTGTGGGAGTGAATGTGATTGGGGAGCCAATTGATCAATCACTTTAGTGGGCAACAGGATTGGAGAAAATATAGATTTTAGGTCTGCTAGATCTACCACACTTTGGCAAAGGAGAATACACAAAAAATTGCATCAAACAACTGATGATAGTCACACATGGAGGGAGTATATGGTTGGACAAGCTTGTCTCGATAGATGTATATCTCATTGCACACATTACAGGGTTTCCATCCTGGGGCATGGATCCCGCACAATTTCTCGACGATAAGACAAAGGAGAAATCACTCACGGAGGATATGAAGAAGAAATATGACACTAAGAGGGGGATGCGAGGAATCATCATCAAGAGTATCAATGATGTCGTGACTCAAATGGTCACAAAAATCTTAGCCTGCAAGGTGCTAAGAAAATTCCGCAGGGAGGAAGTTTTGGCTAGGGTTGTCACAGTTACAGCACAATGTGCTGAGGGAACCAAAGTTAGTTGGGCACCCTATCTCTTGAATTTTTTTATGGATGACTACAAGGATGTGCAGGATCTAGGAACATAGTTCCATTACTTATGGCTATGCATGGTGATATCCATAATGGGATGGAAGGAACCAAATTACATATTTTCAGCACTAGACCTAAGCTAAATTGTGGAGCAAGGTATTTATCCCTTGGCATTGTGTCAGATGCCAAGCACAAGGAAATGAACACAACTATATTCGAAGGATACATTCGTGACCTACAGGAGGCCATCTCCAACGTGTGGAGGATAACACCATGGGCTGTCACACAGTATCGAGACATGTCCAAATTTAAGGCCACTCGACACACAATGTGGATACAGGCGTAGAAGGACCCCAATAAGCAGTGGCTACAAATGCGCTACTGTATCATGGAGGGCGATATCGACATGGATATCAAAGATTTGGAGGATGACTAGAAAATTATAGTCCTCACTCAAGACATACCTACGAAGACAATGGAAGAAGAAATAGGGCAGGAAGAAACACAGCCTCAGGAAGTCCTAGTGCCCAAGAAATGAAGGACGGGCTAGACCAAAGAAAAGAAAACAAACGAAGGGACAACTAAGACAGGGACCCATAAGGAAAGAATAATAATACGTAGCCATCCTGAGTGTAGCAGAAACAGGCCGAGGCAACATAAGGGATGACACCTAGTCCCAATGAACAAGAACCAGGCTTGACTAAGAGGCCATCCACTCAGATAGGAGGGGAGCGCAAGAATATGAAGGCACAAAGAACACCTCCAGAACACACGATCATGGAGGATCATGCCTAGATGATAGCCCGAATGGTTCAGGATTGTATATCCGAGGATTTTGACAATAATGTGCACCACATGGATAGGATTCAAGAGGAGCTAACAGACATGTGACTGTTCCACAATAATATTGGGGAAGTGCAGACAACGGACAAAAGCATGGGAACAGGGCCATCAAAATTGCATATAGGAGAAAGACTGGAAGAAGGTGAGTTCCATACAATCCACACAATACCACAGTCGAACGCAACATTCCACATTACACCCAGTATGCTACGCATGGACGAGATTGTGGGGCAGAAACCCCTAAGGGACTTAGCTCAAATCCAACTGATATTGCTGCAGATACCATCCAAATCTCTACACAAATTGCAGGTAAGCGTTACATAAGAGGTACAGTCTCGTGCACGCACAGACTTAGCCGAATTGCAGCAGGAAATGGAGAAGCAGGATGCGCTGAAAATAATATGTGAGCAGGTTAAGTTCGAGACCCAAGAGGAAAGGGAGCACATGAATGGATTGGAGAAGAAAGTGGAAGGAACTTATAAAAATATTCCAAAGACTGCGCATGGGGACATACTCACAACAATAGAGAAGATTGATTAGATTGAGCAGACAATCGATCAATATCAAAAGGAGATCGAGAATCTTTGCGAGCAAATTACACCTACCACTCCACCATAAGTAAGGGAGAAAATGAAGCAGGAGGCAACAAAGAAGCTACAAAAGATAGAGCAACAGGTCCATGCAACAAACAACTTGTTCAAGGAATCACCACAACTGTGGGAAAATTTAGAAGAAGATCACCAAGTCCAATAGGGGAACAAGGAAGAGGAAAGGATAAGTGCAACTATCCAAGACCTCAAGCAGAGGAAGAAGACAATGGTCATCAAGGAGCACGTCAAAGGGGCGCATGATATGAAGAAATTGCAGGCAGAACTCACCACTATGAAAACACAGAAAAAGGAGCATTAGGCTCAAATGGAGCTTCTCCAAGAGAGAGTAAAAGAATTCGTTGCACAGGTAGAGGAATCCAAGACACTAATAGCAAACACCCAGGAAAAATGCGTTGGATTGATCAGTGAAGGAATTGCAGTCCAAATAGTAGACACGCTCAAGGAGAAGACAACACAGGTGAAAACACAAGCATCAAGGCTCAAGGAGAAGTTTGAGGTGATCACCAGGGAGATCGACGAAGCACACAAAGGTTAGGTGGCTTGGGAAGAGCCACATGTCAGTTTTGGGGGCCTGCTGGAAGCAGACCAAAGCGGAAAAGCAAGGCGATTTTGGGAAAGAAGGCATGCACGAGGGAAGAAACAGCTGGAAGGAAGAACAACACACGTGCATGCCTGGAAGACCTAACAACGTTAGGTTTAGGGTTTTTGCAATGTATTGTAATGGCTGAAGAGCTAGAAACATATAAATATAGAT
The DNA here is from genome assembly GCA_010110895.2 of Picea sitchensis. Classification (NCBI taxonomy): domain Eukaryota; kingdom Viridiplantae; phylum Streptophyta; class Pinopsida; order Pinales; family Pinaceae; genus Picea; species Picea sitchensis. The sequence goes on from SNQJ01S0041463.1 coordinate 45,614, forward strand.
ACCTAGGTCTCATAGCAAGGATGTTAGTTATTAGTGGTTGAGTATTGCATGCATGTAATGTAACATTTTTCCATATGACCTAATTTTGTACGTTGTTGAGCTAGAGACGATTGAGGAGGGTATATCTTGAGGGTTAGATTGCAGGCTGAGGATCCTGGTGTGATCTAGTCCGCCTCATATAGATCTTACCCAACTAAGAAGAGTTATAAGCGTGTGACGCTGTAGTGACCGAACGACTATAATAAAAGAGATGAGAGCCAAATCTTTGTGGATGTAGCCCAGGAAAGGGTGAACCACGTTAACATATGTGTTATGTGATTGAATGTGGGCATTTCCTTATTATCTTTGAGTAGATAATGATAAGATGAATGAATGAGTTATTATATTTCTTTCATAAATTGTGATACAATATATTGCATTAATAAGTTATAATAGAACTCTCAGTGCACAGTTCTGAGATCTCCTACTTAATCCTACACTGCAAACACATGAGTCTTGCAGCAACCCATTAAGACTATCTCGGGTGAGATGGCGTAATGCACCTTTTGCACTGTGTTTCCTTTTGGTTTACGAGGAAGGCCGATAGTTTTAGAGGCTTTGTTGGAAACCTGAAAAAACATAAACCCTGGGTCAATAAACCTAGAACAAGATATAAGTAAGAGAGATTAAACCAACAAAGGATATACGATTTTGTCACAAAAATTCAACAATGAATTATATATATATATATATATCATTTTTTTTGTTTTACCTATGTTTTATTTTAATATGTTTATTTATTTGTATGATGTTTTAAGTAACTTTTTTAATGTTTATTTTCAAAATTTTATTGATAAAATATTAACCTAAATTTATCTTAATTAGATATTTATCATGCATGGATAGGATAGGTATCAAATCCTTTAAAACACAAACATTTTCTAAATTACAAAAAAATTATGAAAGGTTTGCACAAGGAGAAATGAACTCAAAATTTTATATGATCATCATGATATATGTATATGGTTTAGATAAATTTAATCCTTTGAAATTTATTAAATTTCATCTATAATCTAGAGAGTACGATTAATAAATTGATTTCAATAATTTGGGATAAGAAGTTGATTTTGAAGATCATCCAAACTTTTAACTTGAGATATTGCACTCAAGATCATACCCTTCCTCTTTTGTTTTCCCATATTCATAATTTTTTTTCCTGGCCTCATATATTCTTCATAATTCTATTCACATTTTATTGCATGTTTTTGGTTTTAGTGCATTTCATATATCCTAATATTATAATGGTTTTAATGTGCAAGTGAATCTTTAGAATTTGACTTATAAGAAATAATCTCTTTTGTAACATTATAACATGTATTTTAATATTGGTTTGTAATGTGTTATTGTTAAATTCATTTAACTATATCATTTGTACCATTTTTGTATTGAAATCAATGCAGTGGATCCATTTTTTTGGTACCATTTCTTAGATTAATGCATTGAATAATATCTCACTGCATTATCATTGAAATCAATGGATCTTTTTGTTTTGTATTATGTCATTGTTTAAATTAATGCAAGTATTTAATTTCTCTGAATAACTTTTCACTGTATTCTCACTCAAATCAATGCATCTTATTGTTTTGCATAATGTCATTGCTAAAATCAATGCATCTACTTGATTACGTTAAATCATTTTTATATTATATCATCGCTGAAATCAATGCATGCTATTGTTTTGTGTTATATATCATTGTTGAAATTAATGAAACTATTTTATGCCTATGTTTTATATCATCACTTAGATCAATGAAATTTTAATAATTTATCTAAATCATTTTTTAGTTTATGATCATTGAAATCAATATACCCTATTGTTTAGTGTTATATCATTGATCAAGTCAATCCAAGTACTTTATGCATATCCATCATATGTTTATTGAAACCAATGCAACTACTTGTTTTGTGTTTGTGTTATTTCACAATCAATGCATTTAAACTCAAATAAGACATTAAATATGAACATATGTACATGACATAGAAATTAAAAAAACTTGTTAATATATTATTTGATTTTAGGTGTGTGAAATCACGATGAGATCATAATAATTCTAGACATGACTTTCACTTATATTATTGTCTAAACTTTATTGTGTTGCAAGTATACATATTGCTCAAGTTTTGTATTTTTTCAATTATCCATATTCTTCAGTTACATGTATTTATATGTAATTGTATTTCCCTTTGACACTCTCCTCATATAAAAGAATTTTTATATAATTTTTATTGTATTTAGATAAAGATTCTTATATGTATGTTATAATGGAATATGGAATATTGTCTTGTAACATTTATATAGTCTTGTAATATCTTTGTACATTATAATGGAATATGGCATATTTTCTTGTAACTTTTGGTTACTAATATGAATATCAAATCACTACAAATACCAAAAGTTGTCCTAATCCAAAATTGAGGGAAAGACATGATTGATGTAGGGAGACTTGTTTCACAAATATTGATTCAATCTACCCCACCCATGTAGCCCAAAGAAGTCATTTTAATCAATTCAAGTCATTTAACGATATACAAGTTTTATTGTAAAGAGCCTTGAAATCACGCCATGTGTTTATAGTTGGGACCTATGCTTCCTTTAAAAGGTTATTCCAATAAAGACATTATAATTTGTGTTGAATGCCCCCTCTACATATGGTTAGAATCAATAATGTTTAAACACTACTTTGTTTTATTTTTTCATGGAAAATTTTAGGTAAAAAAGGGCCTCCAAAAAAATGATTTTGTTTTATTTTATCAAAAGTATCCATAGTGAGTACTAGTTGGATGAAAAATTCAATTCTTCATCCAATGAATTCCTACACTTGAAATTTGAGTAAACATATAAGGATATGAGTTGAAACTAGGTTTAAAAAATAATTTTCTTTGTTTCCTTTTCAAAATTCACAACTCTTATATTATTATTCTGATTATTATTTTATTATTTTTCTTAAAAAATTCTTTTTTAGACCTCAAATTTTCCATAATATTTGTACACTATTTACTAGAACTCCTTTCTCTTTTAACATATAAATTACTTGAAATATCAAATCACCCTTTAATATGAATTATGTGCTTATTAATTCCATTGCATGATTTTTTTACCAACACTAAGATAACACTATGATGGTTTCTAACCTCATAACCAAGTCCAATCACTCGAATGCATTGCATTATTTCATGTTCTTAAAACATACCTCTATGCATATTATAATTATTTAGTAAGTTTTAAGGGAAAGGGAAAATATTTTGAAAGGGAAGGGAGTTTGTTATGTGCCTTAATACGTTGATAACATCTTGAAACACAAAATAAAGATGCATGATTTCTACTACCCATAGCATATGGCGGCCCTACCATGTACGGCATGAATACCACATGCCAACATTTCACAAGATGATGGAGAACATTTTCATATGGTCTGAAAACTTTAACATGCCAATAAGGGACCGTTGTATACCTTAGAACGTATATTTGTACATCATAGATATTAAAAAATGTAAGTAGATTTCTACACCATAGATGTAATGTTTGACAATATTTATCTTTTTTCATTATTTTCTTTTATATATAATCTATTTTTTTATATTTAAATTCATATTTTTGTTAATGCTTTTCATTCTTTTACTTAATGTGCTTATTAATAATGAACTTATTTTTCCTTCTGCATATGCCAATTTAATGCAAGTTCCTCTCCCCATGTGTTATGGAAAAATATTGCATATGTACTTGGAAGATATCTCTAATATATTATTCTCTTACATTGATAAATCAATGTAAGAGAGGTTATCTTTTCAAAGTAGTTTAGAAAATGATTTCTCTTAAATAAGATTGATAGTTTTCTTTTTCATTACATCTTGTTTTCCATTAAAATTATAATTCTTTAATACATGTCATCCATTAAAATTTTAATTCCTTAATACATGTCAATGCAAAATCACTACATTAATTTATAATCATTTAAAAATGATGTATTATATTAATTAAAAACATATATTTATAAAAAAAAATCCACAATAAATTTCAATAATTAATAGATATATAAACCATTCAATTCAATTTATTAGTTTTTTATTTTTTTATCAAATTTAAATATATAATAATCTATTTGATATCAAATATATTTTTACATGTATTGTTGACTTATTTGATGAAACTATTGATATTATTAATTTATTTTACAATATTAAATGAAATTGCTAATTTATTTTATTATATTAAATGAAATGCTTTTCACTATAATATTTGATATATAATCTTTTTACACTTATTATTGATATTATTAACTCATTTTATAATATTAAATAAATAAAATGTTTCTCACTATAATATTTATATTTGATACATAATTTTTTTACATTTATTATTGATATTATTAATTTATTTTACAATATTAAATGAAATGTCATTTACTATAATATTTTTTTGAATGAGTTGAAAATGACCAAAATAAAATTAGCTTTGAATGAGTTCACGATGACCAAAATGAAATTAACTAGCTAAAGGTTAATTAAGTCCACTAATTTTAGAGAGACCAATTACACTCTATTCAATTGTGTTCACTTGTATTTGGTTATTAATGTGTTGGAAAATACTTTCATGAATAAATGTTACACTCTATTTAATTGTGTTCACCTGTATTTGGTTATTAATGTGTTGGAAAATATTTTCATGAATAAATGTTACATTAATGTGTATTTTCTTTATATCTCCCATTTAGTAAGATCGGCAATTAAGGTAGTAGTTAAATTCTTGTCATGAAAATTCAAGTCCATTAGTTGATAATATTTCTTATGCTAAGTCAGTGGATAGAAATGGCGTTCGGAAAGTATCACAATAAAAATTAAATCATAATCATGTGGTTTTATACTCAAATTTACTATTATCATTGTGCGAACTAAATGCTAAAATATGTTGGCAAGTGGATTAATATGAGAGCACCTGTCTTGAAAAAAAAAGAGTTATATGGCAGCTTAGTTCCTGTCAAGTAAATTTGGAAATAGAGTGCACCTAGATGGGATCATTGAACTAGTTAGAGTGTCCCAAAATTGTCAATTTACTATAAAACCATTGTCAATTTGTTATAATTATTATTTGTTTGTATTAAAGAAAAATTCAAAATCATTATTAAAAAGGAAAGATATATATATAAGTTGTCTATATCATTTTGTTTTTCATCTTTAACTATATTTTTACTAATTTATTTTCATTTAAAAAGAAATTCAAAATTACTATTAAAAATAAATTACACATATATCATCATACATAATTATATGTATATAATTTTGTATTAATCTAGTAGGAATACACTTTGTATTAATGATAAGAGAAAAACATAAATGCAATAATAATGAAATAAATGGATAGTAATAATGAGAGAACAAATGACATTTTAACTTTTTTTCTTAATTTTTGATATAAAAGGTATTAGGTACTTATAACCAAGTTTATTGAAATGCAATAATAATGAAATAAATGGATAGTAATAATGAGAGAACACATGGCATTTTTACATTTCTTCTTAATTTTTTATATAAAAGGTACTAGATACTTATAACTAAGTTTATTGATTATGTAATTAATTTCAAATATTGAAATACTTGAAAGAAACAATAAGACTTGAAATAATAAACCAATCAAAAATAAGAAAAATAAATATTTTTATTATATCAAAAAATATATATTTGTTTTATTATGTTAAACATTACACTACACAAGTAAATTTAAAATACAAAACAAATTAATGTCAAATGAATAGCAAACTCATTGTTATAG
>SNQJ01S0041463.1:51429-62595 GCA_010110895.2 Picea sitchensis
TGTTGATAAAATATTAGTTTAAATTTATCTTAATTCTAGATTTATTATAAATGGATAGAGATTAAATCTTTTAAAACAAAAACATTTATTAAATTACAAAAATATATGAAATGGTTGCAAAAAATAGATTCAAAATTTTATATGATCATCATTAGATATAAATAATATATGTATATGGTTTAGATGAATTTAATCTTTTGAAATTTACTAAATATCATCTATAATCTAGAGAGTGCTATTAAGAAATTGATTTTGATCATTTGATTGATTTTGAATATCATTCAAACTTTTAACTTGAGATATTGCAATCAAGGTCATACCCTTCCTCTTTTGTTTTCCAGTATTAATAGTTTATTTTTTGTTCCTCATATGTTCTTCATAATTCTATTTACATTTTATTGCATATTTTTGGTTTTAATTCATTGCATATATCCTAATATTATAATTGTTTTAATGTGCAACTGAATCTCTAGAATTTCACTTATAACTAATAGTCTCTTTTGTAGAATTATAACATGTATTTTGAAATTGATTTGCAATGTGTTATTGTTAAAGTCATTTAACTTGATCATTTGCACCATCTTGGTATTGAAATCAATGCATTGGATCCATTTTTTTGGTACCATTTCTTTGATTAATGCATTGAATAATATTTCACTACATTATCATTGAAATCAATGCATCTTTTTGTTTTGTATTATGTCATTGTTGAATAATGCAAGTATTTAATTGCTATACAATTTTTCACTATATTATCACTGAAATCAATGCATCATATTGTTTTGCATAATGTCATTATTAAAATCAACTACTTGATTGTTTTAAATCATTTTTATATTATATCATCTTCGAAATCAATGCATGTGATTGTTTTGTATTGTATATCATTGTTGAAATTAATGCAACTATTTGATGTCTATGCCTTATATCATAACTTAGATCAACGAAATTTCATAATCGCTCTAAATCATTTTTCACTGTATGATCACCGAAATAAATATACCCTATTGTTTAGTGTTATATCATTGATCAAATCAATATAAGCACTTGATGCATATCCATCATATATTTATTGGAATCAATGCAACTATTTGTTTTTTGTTTGTGTTATTTAAGTCAACTTACCTTAACTCAAATGTAGCATTAAAAATGAGCATATGTACATGACATAAAAATTATAATATATTGTTTAATTTTGGGTGTGTGAAATCATGATGAGATCAAAATAATTCTAGATATGATGTTCACTTATATTATTGTCTAAACTTTATTGTGTTGCAAGTATCCATATAGCTTAATTTTTATTGTTTTGCAATTATCCATATTACTCAAATTTTATCTTTTTGAAATTATCCATATTCTTGAGTTATTTGTCTTTATATGTAATTGCATTTCCTTTGACACTCTCATTATATAAATTTTATTATATTTAGATAAAGATTCTTATATGTGAATTATAATGTGGAATATGTCAGATTGTCATGTAATATCTATATAGTCCATTTTGTATAGATTAACTATATTACTTGCGTATTTCCAAAAATATTCATCTTAAGATAGCTTGTTCCAATGTAGGTTTTGAATGTGTTCCGATAATTAAAAAGGATTTAAAATGGACTAGTTCATTGCTCAATGGATAAGATCTTAGTTAATATTGGATGTTTACAAACTTTTATAAGTGTTTAACCATTAATTTACTTAGTTTTCCTTTGGGTGATGAGATGGTTGCAATCAAAATGAGATTGTAGCATTAATTGTAGGATATTCAAATTGGTAGTGAAATGAAGCTCAGTGAATTACGCAGTGTTGGAATTTCAAAACGAAATTGACGGTTTTGACAACCACCAACTCCACCACCCAGTGAATTAAGGAGTGTTGGAATTTGGAGTTTCTATTTCCCTGACATTTTCAGATTGTAGCAGGCTTTCTTTTGAAATTCAATATAGTTTTAATGCACACATTTTAATGAAAGATCGTTGGAGATGACCTAATTTGTCTATTTTATAGCACTTCCCAAACATTTTGCTTCTTCCTGACGTGTGTTTCAATGCCAATTTACAGTCAGTTTGATTAGTGTGCATGGCACTCAACTATACTTTAATATCTAGAATATTATTTACATTGTACAAAGAAGTAGCTTTTCGCTAGGCTCGAACCATCTAATGGATGCCTCTAAAAACTCCAAACAATTTAGAGTTGCATTTATTAAGTTCAAATTACCTATAGAGGCACCCAACAATAGTCTTCTCAATAACAAATGAATTTGTCGGGATCCCTCTAATGATAAATCCATTGTTGCCATTATCTTCTATATCAATACCCCTCATGATCAGATATGGTTTGCATACATCCGAGAAATGGGTGGCTTGACATTTGGTTAGGTTTAGATTCATTCTAGTATCAATGGTTTATGTATCGATAGTTTGGTGCACTGTCTACTGCATCATGAACCGATGAATATGAGGATAACTATCCTTGGAAACTGTCGGATTCTGAATTTTCATTAACTATAGGAATATTTTCATGCAGAAGGGATAGACATTTTTTATCAGATGAAGATCTTGATTAGTGAAGATATTCAAGAATTGATATTAAGCCTGTAAGTGCCCAATGCATAGACCATGATAGCCAGTGAAGGTGATGATTCAATCTGTATGTTTTACGTTGCTTCTCGTAATTTTTCTTCTGCTTGTCAATTGTGTTAGTATTGTAATTGTTCTTGCAATTAAATGAAGAATGACTCAAATTATAAGGCGCCGAGATCACACAAGTTAGCAGCAAAAATTGAAGCTTTAGGAGCTTCTGCATAGTTCATAGTAAAATTTTCCTAAGGAAGAATGGAGAAATAACAAGAAAAATCTATGCCCTTCTGTGCATAAAGCCTAAATTAAGCCCTTGGGTTCTTGTTGTGGTCCAAAATGGGCTTGTCGCACGTGGAAATGGCTTGTCGTAGTTCAAAAGGAACTTGTCCCAGTGTTATCGGATTAATCGGTAAGTGTGGACACAAACAGATCTCCCTAGATCCCAAAGGAAACTAGAACAAAACAAGACAGAATATAAAACTTCCCTTAATTTTTAATATTAGGCATACTAACTAACAAGGATACATAACATACCTTACGTCGCTTGTCCTCGCTAGCGTCATCCTCGCTCCATTCCAAGACTTATGGAATGTTGAACCTATAAGAAGACACAAGCCAATGAAGTGAAAGCAACAACATATACTCAACAAAATCTATGTATGTGATCAAAGAGTCATACAATAAAATAAGACCAATTTTATGGGAAAGAAATATATCACTGTATTAAAGAATGTGGAAGAAACATACAACCAAATGCCTTGATGTTGTCAAGTTCCTTTCTTCCCACACACTTATGCTCCATGGATTCTGAGATGAAAATTCTATCTTGACAAAGAAAAGCTTAAAGCCAACATACAAGCTCCAAAAACTCCAAGCTACAAAACTCAAGAACTTTCCAACCCCAAAGCTAGCTTTTCAAATGAGAACTCCTCTCATTTTATAAGATGAAAAGGATAGGGTGAGGAGGTTAGGATGATCCCACAAGATTAGGGATGTGAATCAGATCCAAATATATCAGAGGCCACCTCACGCTCTAAGATTCTATTATAGAACTTTCGAGAAATTCCTCCTTTTCCTTCGTAGGAAAATCGTCGCACCCTCAACACTGAGAAAACTACGATGATGTCGTAGGCCACTATGGTGAAACCTGGGATGATCCCATATCATCACACCCTTAACACTAAGAAAGGTGTGACGATACCTTTTTATAAAAAAATTCACAAAGGAAAAGTATAATTTCATCTTTCTGGGAAAAATTGTCTTCATTCTTCTTTAGGGATTAAGGCCATTGATCCTTTTAAATACAAAGAATAGGTTTACATCATTAAAAGTCATAGGGGTGATGAAAATATTTTTTAACAGAGAGCCCCCCAAAGTATGAAGTTAGAAGAGAGTGATAGCTGAAATACTTTGTCGAGTGTGTGTAGGGAATAAGGAACACGTCGATCGAAAACCTGCCAACAAACAAGGAAATACAATACAATAATATATCATCACTGAGGTAGGAATTTCCATACTCAGAATACAAATGACTCAAAGAATAAATTCCAACACACAAAGATCCATGTCAAGTAAGACAGTTCATGGCCACCAAACATACATTGTGGATCCATGTGAATATGAATCAAATATGAACATAGCCATCAAAAATACATCGTGGATCTATGTGTTAAAGAATAAAATTTGAACATAGCCACGAGACATACACTGTGGATCTATGCAACTATACAATATGAATATACTCCAACGCAACCTGAATTTGTTAAAAAAGATTCAGGTTCTTCATCTCCACCATTCTATAGTATGAATCTAACCATGCGAATACATGTGTTGAAGTCGAGCATGGTAGAAACCACTTGATTACTGGTAATTAATGTATACTGTTAACAAGTGAGAGGGAAATCACCATTAATGTCAATTACTCCCAAGGTACACTAGTACAATCCAATGGGTGTGAATTAATGAGTTGAAGTTGAGCACTCGGTGAAATCTCGCGATCAAGGGTCAATAATGAAAACCCATCATCGAAAATGAGCAAACCTGTCATTGAGGCATGCAAGTTCCAAGGTACCAATTAGTTTCTAAGTCTAATTCCTGGATAATGAGTTGAAGTCGATAGGAAAAGACTCGTCATAGGAGTTCCTTAATGTATCCCCCATTAATGACATGAAAAAGGTAACAAGATTTGAGGTATATCAGACTAACAAGTGATTCAGGACTGACTCAGGGATGATTAACACAATAGAAGGCTTTCCGGTTTGAACTTCTCTTTGAACATATTGATGACACAACAACTGTCTTGGAAACACTGACTCAACAATATAGATCACAGACCAATTTGTAATCGTATAAGGGAGTATGATCAAGAGATAAGTGGGTTTTCCAACCTAGACACAAAGAGAGTGAAAGGGTGTCATGTTCAAAAGTGAATCTTCCATAGAATACATGTTTACATACATTTCTTTCCCAATTTTTCCTCCACCATCTCTGGCGAGTACCTCTTTATTTTTACACAAACTTGAGGAGGATAACATATGCTTGAAATGTAATCCCATCCTTCTGATAAGTCCCTCGAAGTATGTTTAATGAACCCTAGGAAGGAGTGGTTCGGTTCCATATGGGCCTTTCGATGTTTGTTTTACAAGTCCAAAGAAAGAAAATTCACGGGGTTTTCATGTTTAGAGAGTCTGAAAAATACTTAAAGAGCACTCCAAAATGTCCTTTTTCATAAATTAGTCTGATGATAATGAAAAAGAGATAAACTACCGCTCAACAAACGTTTTATTCAAATACTTTAATGAACGTGAAAAGAACAAGATCACTTGGCAAGATTTTCATGTTTAGAGAGTCTGAAAAGAGCTTAAAGTGAACTCAAGGGGGTTTCCTTTTTCGTATAACTTTTACGAGTCTGAAAAAGTGATAAAAGTATAATTGGTTACATTCTCATTGATTTACGAGCATGAGAAAGAACAAAGACTTAGCTCGGGATTTTTTTCATTTTTACACAAGCTTAAAAAAAAAAAAAACTATGCTTGGGATAGATTTTATTTTTCACAAGATTAAAACGAAACAAAACTATGCTTGGACCTGATTTCATTTTTACACAAGCGTGAACCAGAGGAAACTATGCTTGAGGTAGCTGGTTTCATTTTTACACAAGCTTGAACTAGAGAAAACTATGATTGTGACTTCCCAATGCATGGTTCATAGATTCACATGGTTGGTACTTAGCACCCATCTTAAGAAGCTAGTGGCTCAACTTTAGCATGAATTCCAGAGGCTGGAAGAAAATGCACCCCAAGCTTCGCTTCTTCCAACTACAAAGGTGAATGAAATGAAGCTTCAAATGCTAGATGAAGGACTTGACTCAAACAGAGAAAGGGGACAATCTATTTCATTTTTTAACGAGCTTGACCAATGAATAGGAACTATGCTCAAGAATCTAGGTTCAATGCCCAAACCTATGTTTCATTTTTTAACGAGCTTGATACAGAAACATGAAATATACTCGTAACCTATGTTTCTTTTTTTAACGAGGTTTCCACAGAGACGTAAAACTATCCTCACAACTGGTTTCATTTTTTAACGAGCTTGAAATCATAAAACCATTCTCAAGAGACTCTTCTTGATCATGGCTTCCAAGAAGACAATGCTCCAGAAGGACACCATGTCAAGGGACAAAACTCGGTCATGGCTTCCAAGAGATCATCACTTGATGGAAGAAACACACTCTAGAAGGAACACATGTCGAGGGCCACGACAAGGGTAAGGAGATTAGTCTCTAAAATCCCTATCGAAGATATCACCATGTCAACTACCAGATCCATGTCATAAGAACTGAGCATAGAGTGAGAGGCTCACCTACATTGACAGTTGAAGGCATGGGAGACAACGCCAAATAATCAACCTGTGGTGGGGGCGATACCATCTGCATATAAGAACCGTTTAGGGAGGTCATCGGGTTGATGGTCAAGTTAGGGCCAATGAACAAAAGTTGATCAATAGTCACAATTCTTCCATCGTGAGGGAAATATATCACACGAAAAAGAGTGGACACGATAGCTTTCATGGAATAGACATAATCTCGCCCAATGAGTAAATCGAAATCCAAGGGGTCTTGGACTACCATAACATCAAAAAATACAGTTTTCCCTCCCAAAGTTATGGAAAACTGAGGAAGGAATCCTAAAGGGTGACTAATTCTTCTATTAAAATATAACATATTCTGCGTAATTGGCACAAGTTGAGGATAACCCAAAGCTTGCCAAGCAATAGACGAAAAAATACTAACGTAAGAACCTTCGTCTATCAGTGTCTAAGGAATGTCCCGACCACAAACCTATACTGTAATATTGAAATGAATGTGAGAGGGAAGACGAGTTCCAGTTAGCACACCCCAATAAAAAAGGATGGCCTCATTACTTGGAGGGGGTTCCACAGGAGAAGGAGGAATTCCCCCCAGCATGGTAGATTTTGTATCAACGAGAAAAATATGGGCAATATCAGGTTTACTCTCTAGTGGGAGAATAGGATCTACCGATGACAAGATCAGCTCGACCACTTGGGTTTCATTCTCCAAGGGAAGAATGGGGTCGACGGGTGGAAACGGATTGACCGCTTGGGTTGCACTCTCTATTGGGAGAGTGGGATCATATTGACCATATTGACCAATTGGTTAATTGGTTCAACTAAGGACGTGACCAGATTGATTACCTGATCAATGAGAATGACCGACGAAGGGACCATATTGATCATTCCATCAACTACAGGTGGGTTGAGAGATATCTTGCGATAAGCAGTTGGAAGTTGAGGTTGGGAAATAGTCATGTATTCCAGTAATTTCGAGGCTTCATCCATACGAGGGAAAAGGTGAGTTTGATGACTCCCTACGCATAACATACATGGGAACTTGACTCTAATTTTCTTCTTCCCAATGGTATATTGACTAGTTGACAGGAAGTCATCAACATTTTGTTCAGAGGCTGATGACATGGGTTGATGAAGGTGTGTAGACCATGCTTCTATAACCTTGGATAGACTAGGTAAATCATTAAGGAGATGGATACCCTTACAAATCCTGCAAGGGTACTTGGGCTTATGGGTTGTTTGGGTGATCTTTGCATCATCAACACTCCCAGCACGATTATCAGTAACTCGTGATTTTTCAACATGTTTGGTAGTGGTTGGAATTTTGGACCCTTGCTTATTTTTCTTCTTCTTCTTATCCACTGGGTTATTAGCTTTAGACATTTCACTTGACAAAGAAGATGAAACGAAAGAAGACCTTGCAAGTGAAGAAGGCGAAGAAGATCTCACTGGTGAAGACAGTGAAGGATGAACATGAGGTTGATGCTCTTGGGGAGAAGTGATTACAACAAAAGAACTAGCTTCATTCGGGATTACCTGAGTGGAAAACAACCATATTGACAATCCAATTGTGAGATATGGAAGGCTCAAAGTAGCGATGTAAGGTGGACCAACATTTTCGTAAGAAGGAAAAACAAAAGGTTACCCTAGAGCAGGGGTTTATTCATTGGTCATTTCGGGAAATGATGACATTAAACATTGCTACGATCCTAGATCGTCCTGGGCCAGAGAATAGTACAGTGCGACGACGTCGCACTGTGTCTAAAGGTAGGGTGCATCAATCCTAGATCCTCGCGGGCTAGAGAACAATACAGTGTGACGACGTCGCACTGTGTCTAAAGGTAGGGTGCATCAATCCTAGATCATCACACTGTCCATCAAAGAAGGGTGCAAAAGTCAAAGGGAAAAGGGAAAAAATTAAAAAGCAAGAAGATTTTCCAGTGAATTTAAACAGTTAAATAGTTCATCTAGATCTTCCAGTGACTCAGAAAAAATAACCCAAGAAATCAAAGAAAGAAAGCAAGACAAACTAGGAAAAAAAACTGTTCCCTAGTATGGTCGCCAATTTTTTTATCGGATTAATCGGTAAGTGCGGAAACAAACAAATCGCCCTAGATCCCACAGGAGCTAGAACAAAACAAGACAGAATATAAAAATTCCCCTAAGTTTTAATATCAAGCATACTAACTAACAAGGATAAATAACATACCTTTTAAATGTCACTTTCCCTCGCTAGCATCATCCTCGCTCCATTCCAAGACTTAAGGGATGCTGAACCTGTAAAAAGACACAATCCAATGAAGTGAAAGAAACAACGTATACTCAACAAAACCTATGTATGTGATTAAGGAGTCGTACAATATAAAAAGACCAATTTTATGGGAAATAAATATATCACTGTATTAAAGAATGTGGAAGAAATATACAACCATATGCCTTGATGTTGTCAGGTTCCTTCCAACAATTCTTTTCTTCCCACACACTTATGCTCCACGGATTTTGAGATGGACAATATATCTTGACAAAGAAAAGCTTAAAGACAACATACAAGCTCCAAAAACTCCAAGCTACAAAACTCAAGAACTTTCCAACCCCAAAAGCTATCTTTTCGAATGAGAACTCCTCTCCTTTTATAAGCTAAAAAGGATACGATGACGAGGTTAGGATGATCCCACGAGATTAGGGATGTGACTCAAATCCAAACCGATCGGAGGCCACCTCACCCTCGAAGCTTCTATTCTAGAACTTTTGAGAAATTCCTCCTTTTCCTTCGTACGGAAATCATCACACCCTTAACACTGATAAAACTATGACAACATCGTAGGCCACTATGGTACAACCTATGAAGATCCTATATCGTTGCACCCTTAACACTAAGCAAGGTGAGACGATCCCTTTTTATAAGGTTTTTAACAAAGGAAAAGTATAATTTCATCTTTCTGGGAAAAATTGTCTTCATTCTTCTTCATGGATTAAGGCCATTGCTCCTTTTAAAGACAAATGATAGGTTTACATAATTAACAGTCATAGGGGTGACGAAAATAATGTGTAATACTCGGTCCAAATGGGGTTTGTCGCGTGAGAAAAGGGGCCTAAGTCTATTAGCTCAAGAGTCTATCATAAGACCACAACCTAAAAGAAAAACATTTCGGGAGTTTTTTGAGCCTTGAGAGATCGACGACTCAGAGCGTGTCACGTGCCTGACCTTTAAATCAACGGTCATCAAATTTCCCTAATCGAAGTTCCCCTTGCGACCGAAATCTCAAGCACACTGATGGGAACACCTCCAATGAACAACCTAGATTTGATAAGTGCCATCAGTCGTGCCTTGAAAATATTAATGTTCAGCATGCCAGTGAGGCATTGTTAGAGTCAATCAGAGAATGCCACATGGAAATGTGGAACCCACGAGATGCATAGGTAAATATATCAAAATTGGGTGACACATGTCCCATTTTCCTATCACCTCAATGCCATCATGGACCAATGAAATTATGCCACGTTCCTAGGGTGATGTCAACATGACCTTGTCAATGCCTTAGCTGATTGTGACTTTTGGTCGAGCATAGATCGATGACTCTCCTAGCATCGACGAAATATCGATGACAAAGATCAAGATGTAGATCGTCGTTGGCGATATGCAAAGTGAAACTCCCAATGCAAGTTTCCATAGTGTTGATGACAATGTCGTCGTCGAACAAATGCAGAGGAGATGACAACATGCCATGACAACAGCGCCTTGTTAGAACCAATCCGGAGCTGTCACGTGGACATGTGAAACCCACAAAAGTCTCTCCAAAGCATATAAAAAATGGGTGACACGTGTCCCGCCCCTCTGCCACATCAACACAAATGTGAACCAGTGAGAATGAACCACATTTGAAGGATGCAATCAACATGATGATATTTTCCTTAGCCAAGTTCTAGTTTTGATCGTGACTAAATCAATGGCTCTTAGTTACTACCCAAGTCCCGATGGACGGTCCAGATTAGTTGTACAAGCCTTTTGAATTCCACTCATCGAAGTTCAGTTTAAAATCCATACCCCAACCATTCTAATAAGACACCCTCGATCAACGATATTGATCATTGTCTGTGCACCTCTAATCAATGGTCTAGATTTTATCTCTGATATTGAGTTTCCCACGCTTGGTGTCATGTCATCCTGCCAACAAAGCACAGTCAGAGCCAATCAGATATTTCCACGTGGACAGGTGGAACTCACCAAAATCACCCCAAAGCATATTAGATTTGGGTGACACATGTCTCACTCTCTTTCCATGTGTTATCACTGAAATTTCGTCCGCACAGGGCGACAAGAACTCCGCATCGTCAACACAGAAAAACAGTCATTCATGGCACAAGGATTAACTCCACAGCACAGCAAAAGGGTCAAAACTATGCAAAATGGCCAAAAAAATTAAAAAGCGATATGCATCCACTGAGTGTGCGCACGCGCGCGCAACATCTTCGTATCTAGAGCGCATATGCGCGGCTGTGGGGTGAAAAACCCGCGCGCCTGCCAAACGACGCATTTATGAAGCTGTTCGGCCTCCCAACCACTAATGGATAGGCTCCCAAGTCGATTTTACATCAAATCCGAGCTCAATCTGCATGGGGAGGCTGGTCAAAGACCTAATTGTGCCCTAAAGACCCCCTTTTCACATTCAAAAGAGGTTGCATAATAACCCAATGCTTGGCTATAAAAAGCCATGAA
>SNQJ01S0041465.1:27390-51417 GCA_010110895.2 Picea sitchensis
TGTAGAAGTTATCATAGGTTAGCTAGGTTCTAGCCACTTCCTTAGTTAGACTATACTACCTCCAATCCTTCTACCTTGGCATATATATTTCTACAAATCTAAGTTTACTTACCCCGGGTTGACAATTTAATTGAGGGTTTTTAGTGTGTTTTTAGTGCATATAGAACACCCATCATTTTTGGCGCCGTTATCGGGGAGTTGTCTCAAGGTAGGAAATAGTTAGGAATTAGATCATTTCTAAACCTTAGCATTAGATTGGTGGCAGGGGAACTTTAAGACGAGAGGTAAGAACCTTGGCATCTGCTATTGCAAGCTCCCCCAAACCCAATGGTAGTTTTTTTTTTGTTTTTGTTTGCCTTCATGAATAGACCTAGAGACCCAAAAGGTAGATATATTAAATCTAAATTAGATCTTTCAACCAAGGTTTCTTCCGACCTTCTTGGGGGAAGGAACGTTCCACTCATAAGATCCATATACCGATACAGAAAACAAGAACTAGCTCAACTCAAAGAGCTAAAGTAGTCTCTGAAGAGACTAAGACAGGGAGCACTATAGAACATAAAATTGAAGCATCAGTAATAGTGGAACAAGAGGCAAGACCACTCGAGCCTTCCGCAGAACCAAAGAATACAACCTTTTCTTTTACACCACCACCAGGAGATCCTAACTTTGAAGACATCATACACCCTAAACAGGCGAATATTTTGTTTGGTAGTTTAGTCAACGTAATTATCTCTCAAATTGACATAGAAACTTTGGCACCAATAATATCAGCAGGCTTGAGTAGAGTCCCATACATCCAATCAGTAGGAAGACCTTTCCATCAAAGGGGAACCTTGTTCTCTTCAAATATAAAACCACCTAGGTACTCTCTTTTTGGAAACCAAACCAGTATGGATGATTAGGGGGATCACAACAATGTAATACACAGGGAGGAAGAAGAGGCTGTAATCCAAACCGAAATTACCTTCGGGTTTCCAATTTTGGACACCACCCCAAATGTCAATATGAAGAAAATTCCTCTCTCAGCACTACCTACCTTTTATGGTAAAAGAAGTGGAGATCTAGATACATTATTATTTGAGTTCGAAATCTTGTGTAGGAGCTACAACTACCTACAATATGCCAATAAACAAAAACTCTTTCTTGCCACCCTCAAGGACTCTGCACTAAGATGGTTCATGGGGTTGGGAGAATCCAACATTAGGTCTTGCGAAGCCATGAAATATATATTTCTTAAGAAGTACAAAGACTATTGCAAGACCAAGGAGTCTTGTAATGACATCTTTAAAATCCAACAGTTAGAAGACGAGAATCTCGAGGACTATATGGAACGATTTGCATACATCTCCTAGAAGTCAAAATACCAGGACCTACCAGAGGGTGCAGTTAGGGATATTTTCCTTAAGGGAATTTCAGAAGAATATTTAGAGATGCTTAACTTGACGACATCAAGTGACATCTCTCATAAACCATTTTCCGAAATATGTGAAATGTGTAAGAATTACTCAAGGAGTAGAGCTAAAACAGGAAAGAATGTTCGAGAGCCTTACAATAGAAACTTAAAACAATTAGTTTAGGTGGTATCACAAGAGCAGAGATAGGGAACCTTTTAGAAAACTTCAAGACATATATCTTAAGCACAATAGGTTCCCAGTTGGACACCCTAAAAATTAAAAATAAACAGGAGGATAAAAATGCAGCAATGAACATATATTGCCCGGAGGAAGCATTCCTCAAGGGAATGCCCATTAGATAACATTTCAGTTTGTGGATTCTGCACAAAAGACCATTCAACTGAGAAATGTCGATCATTGCCTGGTTTATTAGCCACATATAGGAGTGGAGATCCTGGGGAGTCCTCTTATGCACCTAGGAGGCCATGGAAGCCTAGGAACCATCCCACATACCCAGATCTACAACCTCAAGTTCCACCCTAATATCAACAATAACAATAATGGAACTCACCAAGTTGGCAAAACCGGTCTACTCAGTACCAACATCCTTGGCTTCAAGGATGGAGAGGAGGGCATAACCAAGGGAACCCTCAATCTCCACCTGTCCCTATGTCCAACCATCCATATTCTTAGTTTCCACCGAACACTCTGCAACTTCTGCCAGGTTTTGTTCCACCACCTTTACCTCCTATTCCACAACAAAAACCGCTACAATATTATAATGTAAGCTCCCCGAGACCAACATTATTATCGGCACAACCAATGCCTAATCCCAATAATAAGCCCACTCAACCTCTTCATAATGTTGAGATGCAGGCCTTCCCGACATATGTTATTACTCCTGTTCCATTACAAGAGATTCAACTGAGGTCAGGAAATTTTTTGGACAGGCAGAGGCCTTCAGTAGTCATCCATGAAGAAGAGAAAGAAGAAACCACCAAACAACCCATGGATGACACTAGGTGGGAAGATGTTATTATTCTTAAGGACCAAGAACCCAAGCTTCCCCAAAATGAACCTTCACAAATTATGAAGGCCCCTCCTTATCCAGACACAATAATAATCAAGAAACCTACCACCCGACCAGAATTTGACATCCTGAATGAATTGAAGAATATTTGTGTCAAGATTCCCTTTCTTCAAGCCATTAACGATATTCCAATCTACAGTAAGGTAGACAAATAATTGTGTATTAAGAAGCCAGGTAGGAAGCAGAAGGATCCTCCAACAACACATTTGATAGGATAACTTTCTGAGTACATACTAGAGTAGCCAAAGCTAGCAAAATATGGGAACCCAAGAAACCCTGTAGTGACCATAACCATTAATGAGGTCTCCATTGGAAACACTCTCATAGACCTAGGGGCAGCCATCAATGTTATGACCGCTACTACCTTGGAGAAATTACAATTACAACTCTTCTTAGACCTACCACAATCATTTTGGAATTAGCAGATAAAACTAGAGTTTTACCTGAAGGAATTTTGGATGATATCATAGTTACTTTAGCCTCATGGGAGTACCCAATAGACTTCCTTGTCATCCAATCGAAGGATCCTACCAAAGGCCATCTTGTTATTTTGGGAAGACCTTAGTTAGCCACAACCAATGCATTTATTGGCTGTAGAGAGGGAGAAATGACCATCTCAAATGGACTTTCTATCCAGAAGCTCACCATATACCCTCCAACCCAACCTATCATGGAGAATATATGGTGGCTTGAATTTCCATATGAGAATGAGGACTAGGAAGAACCCTTATTTCCAAGTGACCATGCCTGGGCACTTCAGGAGCACACAATGGAAAATGTGCTAAACCAGTTCATTTCTGCTATCACATGTGTTGATTTTCCACAATCTTTTCCCCAATTTGAGTACATGTTTGGGGAATAATTTCAGGAACAATTGGACCCATCCATTTTGTCTTCAACATATTTTATGTTCAAGATAGATGAGTTTGCCACATCATATACCATGCCCTACAAGATTAGTCTAGGGAAATGTTTACATATAAACTCCGGGCTAGATACAGACCAACAAAAACAGTTAGTAGGTATCCTTAAAGAACAATCAGGAGCATTCGCCTGGGAATATACTGACATGAAGGGTATACACCCCGACACATGCATCCATCACATATATACCCATGGTGAAGTAACACCTATCAGGCAACCCCAGAGAAGGATGAGCCCAACACTCAAAGATATACTAAAAGAGGAGATCCAAAAGTTATTAAATGTCGGATTTATTTATCCCATATTCGACAGTAAATGGGTATCCCCGATTGTAGTGCTTCCAAAGAAAGTGACTGGGAAATTGAGAATTTGTGTTGATTTCTGGGAACTCAACAAAGCCACTCTGAAGGATTACTTCCCTCTTCCTTTCATTGACCAAGTTTTGGATACCTTGTCTGGAAATAAGTATTTCTCCTTTTTAGATGGGTACAACGGGTACAATCAAATCCTCATAGAACCCGAGGACTAGGACAAGACCACCTTTACCTGTCCTTGGGGCACCTATGCCTATAGGGTCTCACCATTTGGATTGTGTAATGATTCTGCCACATTTCAACGAGCAATATTAGGGATATTTTATGATCTTATTCATGATTGTGTGGAGGTATACATGGATGAATTCATCGTTTATGGAAATACTTACCAGGAAGCCTTAGATAACTTAGAAAAAGTCCTTATCAGATGCCAATAAATGAACCTGTCTCTAAGTCATGAAAAATGTAAAATGTTGTTGATTGAAGGAGTGGTTATAGGACATCATGTTTCATCTTAAGGGATAAAAGTTGATCTTGCAAATATTGATGTCATCGTCAAACTTCCACCCCCAAGATTCAGAAAGAGGTGAGAAGGTTTCTTAAACATGCCAGATACTACTGGCGTTTTATTGAAAATTTTACAAAGATTGTTGCACCTATGTTTGGATTGTTAATAAAGGATGTTGATTTTGTTTGGACTGAGCAATGTCAAATTTCCTTTGAAACCCTGAAAGATAAGTTTTATGTGGCACCAGTTCTTAGAGGGCCCAATTGGAATCCCATTTCACATATCTACTGATGCCTCCAACACCGCAATAGAAGGAGTATTAGGGCAGAAAGAGGACCAACAATCCTATGCCATTTATTTTGTGAGAAAGAACTTGTCCCCTGTCGAGTTAAACTACACAGTTACCGAGAAGGAATTTTTGGCAGTAGTTCATGTTGTCAATAAGTTTCATCATTAAATTACAGGTTACGAAGTATTCATACATACAGATCATTCTGCCATTATATTTCTTATGAATAAACCCATAACTAATGGATGAGTGACTAGGTGGCTCCTGCTATTGCAAGAGTTTAACATCCCCATTCTTGACCGACCAGGAAAGGATAATTTGGTAGCTGATTTTCTTTCACGAATAAAAAATGAGGATGATGATATCCTTGCAGATGATAGTTTCCTAGATGAGCACCTTTTTTACCTCTCTGTAAATACCTAGTGGTTTGCGGATATGGAAAACTATCTGGCTACTAGGAAGTTACCGTCTCATTTGTCACCTCATGAAAAGTGTAAAATTATTACACAGAGTGCTAATTGGTCCTGGGTTGGCCATGAACTTTTTCGTACAGGTCTTGATCTGATTATTCATAGATGTGTTTGAGAGGACGAAGTACCAGAAATACTATGAAGTTTTCATGATGGACCATGTGGTGGCCATTTTTCTGATAAATGTACAACATATAAGGTGTTACATTTAGGATATTATTGGCCTAGCATTTTCAAAGATGCTGCCAAGTATGTGAGGAGTTGTCATAATTTCCAAAGGAATACCTACGTCAGCTGAAAAAATGCCCTTGTGTGCCCAAGTTATGATAGAACCCTTCGAAAAATGGGCCCTTGACTTTGTAGGACCAATTTCACCCATGTCCCATAAGAAGAACTATATTCTGGTTTGTACAGACTATGTCACTAAGTGGGTAGAGGAAAAAGCCCTATTCAGGGCCACATAAAAGTCTGTTGTCGAATTCATTTATGAATACATCTTTACCCGCTTCGGTGTCCCTCGTGAAATTGTTACAAACCAAGGCACTCAATTCACTTCCAAGCTGATGAGAGAGCTAACAGAGAAATATGGGATTAAACATTGTAAATCTTCTCCATACCACTCGCAAGATAATGGTTAGGTAGAGTCTACAAACAAAGTTCTAGAAGCTATCTTAACCAATTCTGTTCAATTACATCATCGGGATTAGGCTGATAGGCTTCCAGAGGCCTTGTGGGCTTACCAGACCACTTGGAGAAACACCAGCAGACACACCCCTTATGAGCTAGTGTACGGGAAACAAGTATTTCTACCAATATAATTCCATGTAAGGACCTTCTGTATTGCCGTAGAATTGGGATTAAACTTAGATGAGGCTCAGAAACAACAAGCCCTACAACTGAACGAGTTGGATGAGATCAGGAAAGATGCCATCCAACGAACAATATTAGTCCAAAACCAGAGGAGAAAGTGGCATAACAATTTTATTAAGAAGAAACACTTCCAAACTGGTGATTGGGCTTTGTTGTTTGATTCCTGATTTTCTAAAACCTTCAAAGGCAAACTCACCACCCGGTGGCTGGGCCCTTACAAGGTAGTCACTGTATATGACAATGGAGCTGTGAAAATCAAAACAATTAACGATGGACAAGTCTCCTTTGTAGTAAATGGACACCAACTCAAATTTTATCATAAGCCCATGTCCAAAGAGGATTTTCTACAGGTCATGTCAACTGTTAAGGCATTGGCCTTAGTAGATGGGGAGGTCCCCCCTTGTTCTTGAATTTTTTCTGAATTTTCTACCGTACATATGTAAATAATTTTGAATTTTGTTCTTAAACAATTCTGGAGACTTTTGTAGGTATTTATCTCACTAGGAGTAGATAGTTTCAAGGAAATATAAAAGAAGAATTTTTCTTCAAAACATCGTTACACTTGAACCTTGTTGTCTGCTAAGCATCAAATGAATAATGACTTGCTGTAATTAGCCATATTTTTGCAAAAATATTGTCATCTTCTTTTTTTCTTAAGGCATTTTAAAAAGAAGTTTCTCTTGAAAATCTTCACCACTATATAAGGAAGTGATACCGTAACCATCAAGCTTAGAGGTCTCTCGTATAGTTTTCCCAAGAAACCTGAGTAAGTGAGTAAAGTATCTTTATTAAAAAGTAACAAGGAGGTTTGATTAGCGGTTAGTCATGGAAACATCTCAATAACTTACAAAAGAAGAAAGTGAGTTGAGCCTAGAGATACCTTTATGTTCTTTCTCAGTGGTACCGTCCACTACACACTAAATAGCTTGATTATATTATGTCTTTATATAGGCCATGTTCGCTCAAGTACCCCTTACATTAGGACAATCAAGGAATATAATGGAAAGTCACCCTCTAACATAAATACCATCCCAATTGAAAAAAAAAGGAAATAAAAAGTTGTTTTCAGAGCTGTCCCCCCATGTTCTTGCATAAAGCAATCTTATACTAAAATATTAAAAAATGGAGGGCCAGTCTCTGAGGGTGTAAGAGGCTAACCCATTGAGATACTGAATATCTCTATTGGCAGCAGATATCGGCCTTTGGTATGACTAGGTAAACCCACTAGAGTACTGAACAAGCTTGCTGGCAGTGGGGCATTCTACCTAGCGAGGATGGTAATCTGACAAAAAATAAATAATAAATTTAAACTTGTCCTGATGTATGACATTACTTGCAGACAAAGTTGAAATGAAGTATGTATGGTTAAGCTAAGGTTAATGAACTCCATAAACTTTCCATTGGGAACTAACTCTGAGACTATCTTGAAACTCTCTTGCCTACCTCTTCTTATCTATATATAGGATCTCTTATCCTATAGGTGGGGCCATCTTCTAACCTTCTCGTCAGAACAATCTGTGAAATTTATCTTTACACTTCAAAAACTGTAAATATTTGGCTATTGGGAGAACTGACTGGTTTCCTATACTTTTGATTGTGAGGTGTCACAATACTTAGCTGTGGGGGAGGTGTTCATGAGTTGACAAATGATCACTGCCTAGAGAAGTAAATCTTTGTAAATTTTTTTGTATTGTTTTCATGATACATGTTATTACATCAACAATCATTTTATTTTGAAGTGTTAAATCTCATGTGTGCTATAAATTGTTGTACATATCCTTAACATACCACTTTATTGGTTCATTTTCATTACAGGATGTTCATTGTAGGTTTGAAATTACATGTTCTATACAAGTGGATTGAGTAAGCATGGTGGAAAAATCAACAATAATGGAACACTCTGCCTCTTCTATTAATCACTATGACTATCAAAACCATTTCAATATTGCAGGCTATCCATTACAGGAGGTAAAAATGTATTTAACATAGAGGTACCGTATGAAGTGCGGTATGAGGTGCCGTATGAAGTGCCGTATGAGGTGCTGAATGAAGTGCCATATGAATATACACACCAACAACTGTCCACAAGTTCAGGTAACCATGAATCAATGACATTTAATTGAATTGGTTTAGGGCAATCAAGATTGAAGATGCAAACATTAGATATTTTCATGATCAAATATCCAAGTCAAAAGACTTGGACATTGATCTAACTGCGTATCATTAATATTGCCCCCAAAAAATGTGCCTTCGAATTTGAAATTGATCACACATGGAAACTCGTGCGTGCATGTGTGCAACCAATTCCACCCTGGGCACATTAAAAAATGAGATTGAGTTATCCTATTATTCCAATTCACCTCTACCATTTTCATTTTCCCCTGTTTTAAAACACACTCAGCCTTTATTCAAATTGTGCCATTTCTTGGCTCTATCACACCCTCTCTTGGTGAACTTCGCCTCTGTTCATTTCTTCACAACATCACGATGCCCAAACGGTATGAACCATCTTCCTATGCAGATCTCTTCTCCATCCCTGAGTTTGCGCAGTGTAGGGAGGTGTTTTTGCGTGCAGGATGGGGGTTGTTTTTATCCCACTTGCAGGGCCACGACGATGGCATCTCAATGCAATTTTCACTCGGTTTTGATGGGAAGACAACACGCGTGGGGACTCTCACCTTTGGGGTCTTAGAGGAATCCATAGCCATAACCATGAAGCTTCCAAGAGTGGGAGATAGATGGTTTAAAAACCACCAGCTGCTGCGATCAAGCTATAACAGGGTTTTTAAGCCAGAATTTCAGAACATCTCAAGAGCCAAAGGATATTCCAAGGATTGGATAAAAGAGGAGTTGATCAACCCTCTAATAGTCATCACTAGGTTAATCACATGTGAAGGTAGATATTCCACCTTTAAAGCCTGTCACTTTAGACTGTTAGCTCATTTTTAGTTCAACAAACCATTGAATTTTCCCTTCTACTTTCTAAATGTAAGTGAGGAAGAATGTAACCAACCCCCAAAACAACCTCTTTCACCATGACCTGATCAAACTCCTTGTTTTAGCTGAATTAGAAAAACAGGGGCAAACTTGGGATGAATTCATTTATCAATTTGCAAACCCTCACTTGACAATTAAGACTGGAAAAAAGACACTTGGTCTAAGGACTATTTCTCCATCCAAGCCCCGCTCTCCAAGGACTCCAAACCCTCCTGCACAAACCAATTCTTTACCGGAACAAAAATCTAAGAAGCTTGTTGAAACCCCAACATCCTCATTGGGTAAAAAGACCAAGAAGCCTATTGCTAATCTCTAGATGCCTTCAATATATCTTGATCCTACACCCAAGAAGCTCAGAGAAGTAATTCAACAATAATTTCCTACAGTTCCCACAAATAGGAGAGGTGTTAATCAATTCAATAGAGGCCCCTTTCGAAAAACTACCTAGAGCACAGGAGGAAAACCTTATGCAAAACCCTTGACTACTTAAGACCCTATCCAAGTGTCCTTCGATCTAGAGATTCCTCAAAAAATACTTAGGGAAGCATCTGTAGATGAATTAAAGCCGTAAAGAAAGAAAAAATCTGAACCTACTTCTCCTCATCAACCCCCTATTACTCCTACCTCACCGATGCCTACCCCAGACCCCAAGAATGACAAACACTCTTCATATTTCAAAGGATCTAATTCTTCCTCTGAGATAACTGATCCTACTCCAACCATTGAGAAGCTACAAAAAGATAATTTTCATCTACTGCAACAGTTGGAATATAGGAAGACTATGGACACACATCTTCACCACGATAATGCAGTCCTCCAAGCAAAGGTGATTTCCCTTCAAAGGTTGGTTGATGAGATGACTAAATCCAACCGCAACCTCAGGGCACAATTGAAGTAACACAAGAGGCACAAGACCAAATCTTCACAACAAGAAGGAGAATCTTCTAAAGCTGATCCTCCTCAACAAGCTTAGTCATGAGGGGCAATTTATTTTTGTTTGCAGTGGGACCTGCAAAATCTTAGGTGTGGGGGTAATGTTGGGCTTGATATGACTGATTTCATGACGTTAATTAGATCCTTTTTGCCGAATATATATATATATATATCTGTGTGTGTGTGTGTGTGTGTGTTTCCTATTTTGAAGAGTTTTTGAAGAGCTTTTGTGTGAAATTGCTATGATTCACACCAGGTATGCATAATTCGCATTTTATGATGATTTTAAGTATGATTCAATATGTTTTTATGACTCCAGGGAAATAATTCACATTTTGTATGTGACAGGGAAAAATTGCAGCTCATTTCTGCATCCGACACTCAGTCTGATACTCCATCCGACACTCAGCCCGGTACTCCATCCGGCACTCCGTCGACACTCCGTCCTGCACAAAAACGATGGGCGATTTGGCGGTTATGGTATCGAAAACCAACAATGGGAGAATCAAAGACATGTGTTTTTCTTGTGCTCGTGGCCTCCGGCTATTGAGCTTCTGACAATGCGATTTGGGTTGTTATACTGGGTGATTATTGTCTTTCCCTATTTCTAGAAGCCACTAGCATTTAGAGAGAATTAAATACAATTTGTTGTTTTTAGAGAGGGCTGACCCTTCCAGTGGTCGACCTCTTAGTCTGCAAACTTATAAATACCACCTCGATGGTCAGACAATTGTTAAGTAGAGACTTAGAGAGAAAAAAAACAATTTAGCTCTGTTTTCCTATTTTCATTTTGCCAAAATTGTGTAAAGAGTGCGTTTTTGGTTTTAATGGTGAATTCATGTTGTTGAAGCTCGTGGTTCACCTTTGAAGACTAACCACGACTTGCTGGGGGGACACCAACATTCTGGGTGGATATCCAATTAGTTTGTTTATGAATTGAATAGTGTAGTTGTCTTTTTATTCATTTTCTGTACATGAATTGTCATTTTGCTTTCTTATTGTATAAATTGTTGTTTATAGCTTAATTGTTTTAGTTTCTTTTGTAGGTTATTATGAAGGATCGTGTTAGTATACAATGATTTGTTAGTTGATAGGAGAAAAGATTGCAAGCTTAGATACTAACCATGTATGTAACTAGATGCTAAATTAAGTTTGCTTTATGTTGAAATAGATGATAAAAACATAGTTTTTAATTCATGATTTCTTTGATAGGGTTTCGGTGGATGGATAGTCATTAGCCTTTATTTTTCAATTCTAGTTTGCCTATCTAGTTGCTATTTATCTTTATTTATTTAATTTTTCATTTAGGTTGCTCATTTGCTTACTTGTCATATTCTGAAATAGTGTTTAATTTCTGTTTATGAGTATTTCCTCTTTTCGCAATTTGAATTGTCAAAATAGAACTAGTTTAGTTTACTTCATGCAATTTCTTTTTTAGATCTAGGTTGAAATTTTAATTCGTAGTTAATTATTGAGTTTAGTGTAGTATGAGTTTGCTTAATTAGTATAGAATGCAATTGAATTTACTAGAATAGTATCTTTATACTGTTGATGATTAATGTATGATTGAATAATCACATGGATATGCAAGATAGTTGATGTTGTTTCCATAATGGCTAAGTTCTCACTAGATTGCCTAATTCACACTTTTCACTTTGCTATATCGAGTTTATCCCTCTTGATTTATCATTAATTGTTAAGTGCCATCGTGATATCATAAGATACCAGAGACATAACCATCAACACTATATTTGAGTTTTCTTGCTTTCATAGATTAGAAGATAGTTTCCTTGCTTTTATAGATTAGAGAATAGTTTCCTTGCTTTTGTAGATTAGAGAATAGTCCTCTTGATTTGGTAGATTAAAGAATAGTTTTCTTATCATAGATTAGTTGTTATTTACTTTTATTGTCATGATGCTTTCAATTTAGTAGGTTAAGATTTCCTTTCGTAAATTAGAAGTAATTAGGAAGTTTAATTTAAGAATAGAGTTCACTTGCTTATTAGTTTGATTAGTTGCTTATTGAGTAATCTTGATTAATTTACTTGTTGTAGAAGTTATCATAGGTTAACTAGTTGTTTGCTTGATTGTTTACTTGCTTTAATAGGGTAGTTGCTTGCTTGTCTATTTTGCTTTGATAGGGTAGTTGCTTGTCTATATACTTGCTTTCATAGGATAGTTGCTTATTGAATTTGAGTAGGTTAATTAAAGTAGTTTACTGTTGTTATTGCTTATTAGGTAGATAGTTTGCTTTTTCTTATTTTCATGATTAATTTAATTTGCTTTAAGTAGGGTTTTTAATTTCTTTCTTAGAACTATCCATCAATCCTTTGTTCAAAGGTTACTTAGGGTACATAGTTTGAGTTTCTTAGTAGGGTCTGCTCATTAATAGTCTTTGCTTGAATAGATTAGCCCTTAGATAGCCACTTCCTTAGTTAGACTATACTACCTCTAATCCTTCTACCTTGGTATATATATTGCTACAACTATAATTTTACTTACCTCGGGTTGACAATTTAATTGAGGGTTTTTAGTGTGTTTTTAGTGCATATATGCCAAGGTAGAAGGATTTTAGTATAATTTCCTTGGAAATTATACTGTTGACTATCTTGTTGAAATTACATGGTTAATTCCTTAAAATCCATGAGGATGGGACCGAGAGTGCGTAACCATTCCACACATAACAAAATGTCACAACCACCGATGTTGATAGAGAACATATGAGATTTCAGGTTGTATTGGCCAATTTGGAGACACACATTTTCACAACATCCCCCACATTTCATGGAACCTCTATTGGTAATCATGATTTGAAAATTGTTGACTGCATGGATATGGAAATGGGTTTCTTGAGAAATGAGATGATGAATGAAATTATGAGTTCTACCACTATCAATTAGGATGTTGACCTTTCGATTTTTAATGTAGGCAATTAACTTGAGGGTTTGGGGAGTAGAGGAGCTAATGAGTGCATTCAATGAAATGAACGGTTCAACTTCTAGTGGATTAAATGGTGGAGTGAGAGGATTTGGCTCAAGTAGCTCTATCACAGGAGAAGTCTCGACCTCTTCGTCAACAACATCCTTAGAGATGGCCATAAACAACTTCTATTCCTTACACTTGTGCCCCAGAAAATATTTTTCATCACAATTATATCAAAGGCTCTTGAGTTGACGGTCAACCATTTCTACCCAGGTTAATTTTTGAATCTTGAGAGGGGTGGGATGAGGGGTAAGAGTGGGAGGGAAAGGGCACGAAGGGAAAGAAGGTTTGTGGTGTTGGGAAAAAACAACATGTTGTTCTTCCTTGACACATTGAGTAGCTTCCAACCAAGTCTGGGAGTGAGTCATGAGGACTTGGGCTCATATTAATCATTGAGGCCACTCACAAAGCATTCTAGGAAAAACATATCAGTCATGCCCTTTGTTCTGAAAGCTAATTGATCAAATGAAACTATAAAATATTCCACAGTACCTGACTATTTCAATTTAGTCAAACAACCCAGGGAGTGTGTGTCAGTGTCAAAGTGGTCATAAAGTTAAACCACAAACTGTTTCCAAGCCACATATCCTTGGCGTGATTTTTGATGCCATTTCCACCATTTCCAACGTTCAAGATCCAAATAGAGGACACCGTAATGAAGTTTGGCCAAGTCATCAGTGATGCCATGCAAGGAGAAGTAATGTTCCATTTGAGTAACCCAACCAGTGGGATTTGAGCCATCAAATTTGTTCACCTCCACTCGTGGAAGACGTAGATCATGATGAAAAGGGTTGGATTGAAACTGCTGGGAATTGGAGGAAGCTGTACCTTCGAGGTTAGAAGGCTGGTCAAATGAGGAATGGATTCCAGGAATTGGATGTATTTCCAAGACCTTAGTAGAAAATGAGTCAAGATAAGAATCAAGGTGGGATGCAAGATGGTTGGAAAGGTGGGAATTAATGTCCTTCTTCAGTTCCTCTTTCATGTAGTCCATTTTGGACTCTATGTCGGTAGTGATGCAGTTTTCAAGATCTTGGTTGTGAGTGTTGGCCATGGTGAGGGGAAAACACAAGAAGAGATGGGAAAGAAAGGTGTTTGAAAAGGGTGGGTGGGTCCATAGAAAACAAGGCAGAAAAATGATAGGTATAACTATGATCAGGATGAAAAGAGGAGTCCAACAGAATAGGTCCCAAGTAGAGGTTTCAGGAAGGGGGTTGGGACCATAGGAAAAAAAAGTTGAAAAATGATAGGTATCATTGCGATCAGGATGAAAAGAGGAGTGCAATGGGATAGGTCTCAAATAAGTGTGCGGGCAGGCCCCAAACCTTTTTTTTCTACTCCTGCCGAGTTATACTTTGATCTGAATAATACTGCAATGTCGAAATTCCCAAATTCTTAACGTGAAAAAATATGTAGTAATTTCATAACTAGAATGTAGGGGGCAAGGTTGCACAGAAAACAAGATTGTATGTGCCTTGTTTCTTCTATTTTCATCCCAAGGTTTTGGGTTTTATCAGGGTTCCTATAGACAAGTGTTTTCCCTATGCTATGGCTCTCTGATATACGTGCTGGTTCGAACAATAATACTTGGCCCAATATCTCAGGGCACCAATTAAGGAGGCTAGACTGTACCCTTAGTTGTACTACCCGATTACCCAGGTACTAGAGAGTATATTTCTGATTGTTTTTCTCAGTGGCACTATAGCAGTGAGGTGGCCGATCGATTTATCTATGGAGGGATTTAGGAGATCTAGGCCAATCTGTATACAGGTGTTGTCTAATGCGCTACCACTTGAAGGGGTACCAACACGGGTTACAAGGGTGCCAACAATGTGTGCTTAAGAAAAACTTGTAGTTCCTATGTGTGTGCTTCCCTGACCATAGATTTATGTGTTGAACGACAAATCTCTATAGTTTTAGGACATCGGAACACGTCTCTACCCTGAAAAAAAAATAACCCATAATTCCTGCCAAGGAAAGTTCTTTAATACCACTTGTAAGGTACCCGATCTTTTATAATAGTATAAAATAGAAATACTACAAAGAATACCAATGGAACACCGTAATATAAGAAACCACAACACCAAAATAATACCTTTATTGATAGGAAACAATGTTCACTTTCCTCTTCGAGGGGGCAACCTCTAGCAGAGAAATGCTCTATTACAATAATTATCAAGACAAAACTTCTCATGTCTCCTGCTCTTATTTATACTAATTCTATCTTCTAAAGATCATTCTAGAGGAAGATTCTTCTAGAAGTGAAAGCTTCTATTAGGTCTTCTTACATTGACTTATTGAAATGTATTAAATAGGCCTTATTGAAATGTATTAAATAGGCCTTATTAACTAATGTCAACCTTATTACATAGAAATATATTATTCTATCTATGTGAGGGATTAGGGAGGTTAGGTCCCTAACATTACAACACCATGTGGTTGGGGTACAACATGTAACATTCCCACTATAATCCCCGGTTTAATTAATTCATAGTGTATATATAAATGTGGCTATGGCCAAGCAATGTAAATGCGAAATGTATTTCCTGAATCGTAAATAAATATAATGTAATACCAACTGATGGGATATGGAAAGAGATGGGGTATGATTAATCCACAAGAGAGGGGGAATGCGTAGAGAGTGTCCAAGAGGGGTCCTAAGGGGAAATATTTTGTGGGTATTAATTCAAACCCACATTTCTGAAATTTATTATCATTTAGGGAAACCTTCTATGTTCTGGTTGAGTGTATGAGAGGCCAATCATTGAATACCTATCATAGGGTGGGTGTGAGAGTCACATCCCATAGTTATCTGAGAGCATGGGACTGAAGTACAATCAACATTGGGCAGAGTGAGAAGTCAAATGTCTTGGGAAAAGATAGGAAATTTGTATGGGTAGCAACATGTAGTGTTTCGCATTCAGTTTTACATGAACAACAAGTAGAGAAGAGGGGAGAAGAGACTGGGAGATGGAACAATAAGGCTGGGTGAATTCTGGAGCATGCTGGAGTGCTATTGGAGCTGGAAATTGAAGAGCCATGATTTTAGGCCCGAAGAGTGAATTCCTGGGTGAGTTTCACTGTATCAACAAGTGTTTGTTGTTGTTTGCTGGTAGTTTTTCCTAGTAGTGAGTTCCCTTGAGTTCCCAACTGAGATATTCCTAGATACATGTGCATGAGATACCCTGATAAATGAATGGGACACCAAATGGAATGAGAGAAGTGAAGGGGGTACATTCCTTGGGTTGGGCCGATCAAGAGGAAGAGAGATGGAGGAAATTCAGGATAACTGTAGGAGAAAACTAATGGGATGTGTGATATGGATTTGTGAGGGACTGTGAGAGGCACCCTTCTTTTGTGGATTCCTAGCCCCAACTTGGGGGTGAATTGTTGTTGAGATATGGAACAAAAAGTCTATGGTTGGGTGGAACATCCTTCCCAAGCAACTGGTTGCACAAACATTTATAAAAGATAAATGTTTATTTATTTGTTGAGTTATTCCATGAATTTAATTGATGTGCTTAACTATGTATATGTGAATTTTTTGTATGTTGTTATAGATGTTTTATTAGTTTCATTCATTCTTGTTTAGAGTGTTGTAGATGCATTTAATTATGGTTATAAGAAATCAGTTGAATATGTGTTTAAACCATAGCTAGTAAGCTACAAGATTTTGAATAGCAAAAGAAAAGTTCATTTTTATGAGTATTTCCATGAGTAATGTTCCCTAGTTGAGCTCGGGGATGTTAAAGAATGGTATCCAAGATCAAGGTTCAACATTGATCTTGTATGGGCCAAGATCCAACACAAGTTGAGCGAATTTGTGGTTTTATATCTCGTCATGTGACGAATTTGGGGGGAAAATGTTGAACCGAAGTGAAATCCCCAAATTTTGAGCGGATTTCGAGTTTAAGTGCTTCAAAGTAGTTGCATAAGGTAAATTATGGCATCGATTTACAGGTTGTAGAGTAGAAATCAGCCATGGAAGTCAAATTCCTGTGAGTTTCATGATGGTAGAGAAGTTTTGTGGATTGACGACCTAGATTAATTTGAGCTGGAGAATCATCGGTCGAGATTCAATCATAGAAGATCGGAGCAAGGCATACCCGAAAAGCCTTCAGGAAAAAGGTTTCATAAAGACTACAAAGTCAGGTGTGAGGTTGAATCTTAAAGGAGGAGTTCGATGGTGCGATATGAATGAACTAGGATTGTTCATTGTATCAAGGGTCAATCCTATACGTTCATCAAAATTCAAGTTTCGGAAAATTCCTAAAGCAGGGCACGAGTTGAAGGCTAAAGGAGAGAAACCTGATGGTAGAAACCCGAAAGAAAAAGAGTCATAAGATCAGATAAATATTTTCCTAGCCATTGGATTTAAGGAAGGTATTTTAGGAGAGGTCGTTTGAAAGTTTGGGCATGCTTTGGTGTCTAACGAAGTTAGTATGACCGAGGTAACTAGTGCACAATTTTGGGAGCCTGAGATGATTGTGGTTGTTGAACGACACAATTGTTGACCATCTGATCTATTAGATGATCATGTTTCCTTGGAAGGAAAAGGGTGAAGGAGAATTCCATTTAAGTTTCCATGTCAGTGTGCCATTTCAGAAAACATGCCAGCCAGGGGTGGGCAAATTAGTGAGTGCCATGTAGTGGTCAAGTGCAAGTCTTCAGAAGTAGGCTGTCAGAGGATTCGTTCGGGAAGGTTTCCGATGGGAGATTACGATAGAGATGGCTTGATAGGATATGGGATATTAGAGTTAGGAAATACCGAGGAACATGGAAAGTTGTTTTTCAATGGAGGGTTTTCGATGGGAAGAGTTCGATAGTGTTTCAGACTATGATTTTCGGGGAATTTCTTATACTCAACAATTGAAGTTCGGATGGGAAGATTCTTAAGAAAAATTACAATAAGATTGTGAAGGTCTAACACAATGGAAAGGGAGAGAAGATCAATGATTTGGATTAATCCCAATTTTGAGATCAATGGTTTGGATCTAAAGACCGTTACAACAGTAATTTGATGAATTTCTCCATGAAGATTCCAGTTTTTGAAGGTCTTCATCTTGCAGGGCACTTTTTACAGCCTAAACAATGTTTTTAGAAAATAAATTTTGTTTGAAACCATGTGTCCTTCTAGGACACAATGTTTCTACTTATAAAATGATAGAGCTTAGAGAGAAATTTCCAATAAGATAAACTGTTTTCCAAATGGAGCTTGTATGAGGGAGTTACAACCAAAAGAGTCAAGGGTAAAATTTAGTACCAGATTTCTTTTAGAGGGCATAACTCCCAGCTCAAGATTCAGTTTGGGGCCCAAGAGTAGTATGTGAAAATCCCATGGATTATAAAAGTCATCCATGGAGCCATATTTGAGTTATAGGTACCTAAAAATGTGCTAGAAGAGACAGAGGACACCTGTAGCATGACGGGTTGAAAAAAGAGAGGAAAATGATTAAAGCTTATGAAGACCATAACTTTCTACTTGAAACTTACAATTGGGAAAATAAATAGTCAATGGAAATGTATTGAGGAGGAGAATCCATCTCTTAATCCAGAAAATTAAATCCAACCATAAAAGTTTGCAGTCAACTCAAAAAAAGATGACTTGTGGCATTAAAGGGAAAAATAGTTTATGCATTCTTTTGTGAATTGTGTATGTATTTATTTTCATCTAACATAAATTGTTTGCATGTACATTTTTTGCATAATTATAGGTTTGGAGAACTAGTTTGGTTTCTATACGAGAGTCACAAAAATGGAAAATGCCCAAGGGTCCTATATTCATGAAGAGGAATTCATAGGTCTGCATGTCATCATGGGAAATGTTGAGACCGAGTCTAATGGAATAAGAGATAGGAAGGAACCTGTAACTATGAGAAGCCTACATAGAGAAGTGCAAAGATATAGAGTTGATAATGAAAACATTATGAAGTCTCGGGAAGAGATACTTCATATCTTGAACATGTTGTAGAAGCAAGCCAATAAGGACTCTAGAACAAAGCCCAAAGCTAGTGCTAGACAATTGACAACATCCAAATCCCATACCAAAAGGGATGGGCATGGGAATGATAGGAATTCAAGAAGAAGGAGCAGGAACCATCATCCCCAGAGAAATACACTAGGAGAGATCATGCTAGTTCAGGGTCAGGGAGCATCCCAAGTGTGCCCATTATCAGGAGATAGAGGAGAAGGCCCGAGGGAGACATCTTGCAAGGTGAACTCAGGAAGATCAAACCACCAAATTTCAATTGTGAGAATAGGAAGGTAGAAGAGGCTAAGGCCTGGCTGTTGGAAATGAAGAAATATTTCCAGCTACATGATTACCCCTCCAAGGTAGAAATAAGAATTGCAACCTACCATTTGCAAGGAAAGACAACCATGTGGTGGGATTAGCTTAAGAAAGCTAAGCACCTTGATGAGATGAGGGTCTCATTGAGGTAGTTCAAAGGATATTTCCAAGAGAAATATTTGTGGCCTGAAACATTTGTTTGGATAGGCCACATTAAATGCTAGAAAAACTAGGTGGCTGGAATTTCTTAGTGAGTATGAATTCAAAATTAAACATATAAAGGGTAAAGAAAATCAGGTGGCTGATGCACTAGCATAAAATCTCATGAAGTGCATAATTTATCCATTATCATGTACAAGATAGATTCAAAAGATAAAATTATAGAAGCAACAAATTCAGATCAACATTATTTGCAAATAAAGGAGAATTTATAGCAAAAGGAAAATTATAGCAGAAATTTAAAAATTATGAATTAAAAGAGGATGGAATCCTCTTGTACAAAGGCAAGGTGTATGTGCGGAATTCCAAGGATATGAAAAATATAGTGCTAAGAGAAATGCATAATGTTCCATATGATGGGCACCCAAGATATCAAAAATCCATTATAGTTGTAAAGAGCCAATATTTTTGGCTGGAAAAGAAGAAAGAGGTGGCTAACAACATAGCCTAGTGTCTAGAGTGCCAAAAAGTGAATACATAGAAAATACATCCAACGGGGATGTCGAGGCTATTTCCCATTACATAATGGAAGTGGGAAGTGGTTACAATATATTTTATTACAAAGATTCCCAAAATAGTGAAGCAACATGATTCCATCATGGTGGTGGTAGACAAATTGACTAAGGTAGCACATTTTATTCCTGTGAAGAAAACACACAAGGCAACAGACATTGCAGAGATTTACATGAAGGAAGTTGTCGGACTACATGGAGTGCCTAAGGCAATAGTCTTAAACATAGATTCCAAGTTTACATCCAAATTTTGGCAAGGTTTTTTCAAAGGATTTGAGACAAATCTGAATCTTAGTACAATGTATCACCAAGAGTTAGATGGGAAAACTGAGAGGACCAATAGGATAATTGAAGATAGTCTCATAATATATGTGATGGATCAACCATCAAAATGGGGATACTATATCCATTTAGTAGAGTTTTCTTATAATAATGGGCATCAAGCCTCATTAAAAATGAATCCATTCAAAGCTTTGTATGGCAGGATGATCCGGATTTATGAGCGTAAAAAACTAACTAAGAGAATGAATACAATAACACAGAGATACATAGAACAACAACATATATCCAGTGAAATATATCTGCTATTGAATAAATGAAATAGGATGAAATTGTAAAATTGCAGAACTGGAAACAACTTGCTCGAATGGTGGTAGTTATCTCTAAGAAGATATGTGGCTGCTATGCACATCCGTCTAAGTATAATGATTATAGTGAGGCTCCAGAGGCATTTTAAACATTACTCATGAATGAAAAAACCCTAGAAATCCAAAAACCTAACCCTAGGAGATGAAACTCCAAAAATTATGTGGGCCCTGATGGGTAAGTGGGTACCTCAACTTCCTGGGGTCATAACTTTTGCAAACGACCTTCGTTTTAGGCGTGTGATAGCTCGTTGGAAAGGTCTTTTCGAGAAATACACATTACGCTGTCAAAATATGATCGCGTCTAGAGTTTGACCATGGAAAGCCAAAAAAACACTATTTAGGGCCCCAAAACGACCGTGGAAGTATAGAAGGATGTTCTGACATGAAAACATCCAAAATTAGCCAATTGGATTAGGTGGGTGACCACTAGTCTCCACCTGGAATATGTGTAGGGCTTCAGACAACCCCATAAGTGTAGAACCCACAATTACAAAGAAGTACAAAAGAACGTGATGAACTAAAAAATGTCAAGAGGAGCCAGTTGGAATAGGTGGGTGGCCACCAATATCCACCTGGATCAATCCTCCCCCCTTAGGAAGCAATGGTATCCATTGCGTTGAGTTCCCCCATCAAGTGAGGAAACTTCTACTGAAATTGGCCCCGGGTGAGCCACTTTCCTTGGTGTAGAAGCTGCCCTACCTTGAAAACCCGATAAAATTGGATCCTCTATTGGCGAGTGCCCTTGACCCGTGTGTCAACTATCTGATCAGTGGATGCATGTTCCATGCTGTTAGAATTGAGCTTTTTTGTGTCAATTGTTCTGCGATCTCTGAGGTGTCCAATAATGGTGGAAAATATGGTTGAAGGAGGTCCACATTAAACACCGGGTGCAAGCCAAGGAAGGGTGGAGTGTTGAGCTCAAAAGAATTCCTACCCATAGCCTTTGTGATAGTGTAAGGCCCATAATGAAGTGGGCAGAGATTTCGATGGGGCCCTGTAAGGTTCTCTTTCTGCAAATGTAACCAGACCTTGTCTCCCACTTGAAATTGGTGCAGTACCCTATGTTGATCATGGCGCTACTTGTACTTAGCATTGGATTTATGCAAAATCTCATGGACCTGTTGGTGGATGTGCTGAATCCGCTCAATGAATCTGGTGGCTTTGTCGGTCTCATTCTAAACATGGGAAGATTTTGTTTGTGTGGTTGAAAGAGGTAGTGCAACATCAATGGGACCCAAGGGTTGGAATCCTAGCCCCATCTGAAATGGGTTATGACCAGTGGAGCTATGGAGAGCTCTATTGTAACTATGCTAAACATAGGGAAGACTCTCATATGATGTATGTGGATGCTTAGGGTTTTACATGCACAGGATGTGCACAATCATCCGATTGACGACCTCTATTTGGCCGTCAGTTTGGGGGTGGAAAGCAGTTGATTTAGTGAGATTGGAGTCCAACAGTGACCAAAGAATCAACCAAAATGTGTTGAGGAACCTTTTATCCCTATCATAGATGATGGTCTGTGGTATCCCAAAATGGACCCACACTCGTTCGAGGAAGATCTTGGCAGTATCTGCTGCTATGAAGCTCTTCTTGCAGGCTGTGATGATGACCATATTCGAAAACCAATCAACTACCACAAATACACAATCATTGCCTTTCTTGGTGGATGGGAGGACATACATGTAATCCATCAAGATGGATTCCCAAGGCTTCTCAGGAGTAGCAAGAGGAGTGTATAAGCCTTGCTTCTTGATGGATGGCTTGGCAATGGCACATGCAATGCAATATCTGATATACTTGTTGACGTCATGTCGAAGTTTTGGCCAATAAAAATATTTCTATAGAACGACCACAATTTTCTCCACACCAAAATGTCCTTCCATCCAATTGTAGTGAGCCTAACAAATCAGATTTGCACGCTCGCTTGCAGGAACACAGAGATGGACCAGATGGCATAATAGTCTATCTTGAATGTGAAGATTGGTGACATTTGTGCTTGTACCCAAGAGTTGATAGGTGGTGGAGAAGTCTGGATATTGCTAATAAAGTTGGGGCCTGATGGCCCTTGGTTATGGAAGAAAGTGAATATTAAGGAAGAAAGGTGAAGTAAAAACTACGCGAAAGGCACATTAACTGAGATTGGGTCAAAGTGGTCAAAGAAACAGAAAATAAGGAGTGAAGTAAGGGAAAACAAGCCGTTGAACGAGAAGATCAAGGAAGATAGATCAACAAGTAAGATGGATCGTGGACAAATCAACAAGTGGAAAAAGCCATCGATGGATGCTTTAGAGCATCTCACGGAAAAGAAGGAAAGACAGGCTGGCAAAGCCCTGAAAACGCGGGTCAAGTTGACCTAGGGTTTTAGACACCTAGGGTTTTGGATCTAGGGCTTTGATACCTAGACATTGTCACGAAATGTATAAATAAGGACCTAGATGAGAGAAGAGGGGTTCGTCACTCGTTGGTGGTTCGTTGTTGGTTATGAGTTTGTCATTTTGGGTTAAGAGAGTGGGTATTGTTGTGTAAGGGAAGTAGTCTGTTAAGAGAGAGTCTGTATTGTAAGATCTTCAACTAGGTGTGAAGATCAAACCTGCAGTTGGGTGCCTAGGGAGGGGAGAAAGAAGAGAAAGAGAGAGAGATATGCAAGCTAAGTGCATAGATAGAATTGTATGTTTTCATATAATATCAAGAAACATAGGTCTGTGGATGTAGCCCTAGGGAGAGGGTGAACCACGTATATCTTGTTGTTCTGTGTGATTGATGTTGTCTTCTTTTGGTTTATGTTATTATGTTATTGCATCATTGTATTAGATATGAGATATAGTACGCGCAATAGGCTTAAAGGAGATAAGGAATAACTAGGTTGCTATGTGTTGTTCCTTTGAATCCACTTGCATTTCCTCTGGTTGTAGACACCTGTGTCTTCGAACCCCCAATTTCTACTTTGGGTGAGACTACATCTGCTCTGCAGGTGTTGCCGAAAGGGCCAGTAGTTAGGGGTTGTTGGTGCGATGTTAGAGTTGAACCCTGGTGTTGAGGAAAATATATGAATTGATCTTAATCAAGCATTTTTAGACTTTACTTGGCTAAATTAAAGTAGACAGGAATATCACCCTATGTTCATAGCCAACAAAAATGTATATCCTAACTCACAAGTATTAATTACAAGTGCTTAGGCTAGTCTTTTATCAACAAAAGCTTGTTGGAAATTCACTTTTTATGTATTTTTCTGAACATATCAGTTGCTGAAATAAATGTAAGGATAGAAGTAAAGACACCAAGATGATACTCAAGATATATGAGACATAAAACAATCCTTTATTTCATTGCAATTCACCAAAGAGTCATTGTCTTTACAAAACTTCACACAAAAATCTTGGACCAAAGTCAAAATTAGAAATCCCCAATGGAACATACAAAAGGACCTCTGACAGAAAACCAAAACTAAAATCTAAAATCTGGATCATCTTGCCACATATTGCTACCCACTCGACTCTTTGAAGAAAAAGTGTCTGAATGATTTGTTGGCATGTTTTCAGACATAGGCAGAGTATTCATGTTTGTCATTGATGGGGAAGATCAA